>OY856412.1:356752956-356882956 GCA_963693085.1 Alisma plantago-aquatica
GTGTCATAAAAATTATTTGGTCACCATTACATTTTTTTTAGTTTCAGTTACCTTAGACATGATTTAACACGTAGAATATTTTCTTAGGCTCTATTTTTACATTTGTGGGCATCAGTGAACCTTTTTCTGGGTGTCAATGAAATATCTCTAGGTGTCAATTAACCATTGGACACCAACTCATCTGTAGATTTGTTAACTATTCACTTTTTGATATTTGTCCAAAAACTTATTTTCTTTCAACCTTATTCTTGTTTGAATCTATTTTTCATAAGGAATCAAATAGTTTTTATTTCATCAAAAAATTCATCACAGTTCAAAAGTTATAAGCAAAATAAATTTATCTTTTGTACTTTTTTTATCAAAAATATATCAGCATTAGTCTTGCTGGAATACATTTTTCATAATGAATCCAATAGTTTTTATTTCATCAAAAAATTCATCACAATTCAAAATTTATAAGTGAAACAAATTTATTTGTTTATTACATAACCTCTCCAACCACCCAATTAATGCACGCCATGTCATCTTCTAAAACCAGCATTCCTTCCAACATTTTCTGTGGACCAGTTTGGGCAGACTGTCATGTTTCGATTGTTGATTGGAATGAAAAGGGAAGTGAGAGAGGAGGAGACACCAGGAGAGAAAGGCAATTTGTGGGTTGCACATGACTCGCGCATAAATGAGCATGAGCATGCCCAAATTTTCAGATGGCAGAACAAACCATTGTGGATGAATCTGCTGCTTATGATTTGACACCAATTGAAAGCACTCACAATGCTCAATTAACTAATATGCATTATAGGAGGAGCGCTTCTCTTCCCATGCAACATTGGCTTGGGGGAGGGGCTCCTGCCACCCTTGTGTGCTGGTCTTCTCACCCTGGTCTTTTCTTTCTTGAGCCATTAGTTCTCTCTTGGGTGGTGCCTTCCATGTTCTGTCTCCTTTCTTCTCAGCACGTCACCTGGTCTGAAGGGTTGGATTCACAGTTGCATCTTATAGGGGGACTGTATCAGTGGATGTGTTGTGATGGTCCATGCTTTCATCGATGTGGTGCATCGTCGCTTCTATGTGGATGGATCTGGAGTTTTTCTCCCTTTGATTTGTACGGTCCTGGTTTCCCCCTCCTTTTTTTTCTTGTTGTGTCATCTTTCTTGTGTTGTCACTAGTTGTTAGGTTTGTTGGGATCATTCTCCATCTTCTTTTTATTTTCTTTTTGTGTTTTATCTGTGTTGTTCTGTGGTCTAGGGCTTGGTAGGTGTGTCTTTGGTTTCCCTATTTGGCTTGTTGGGGAAGGAGATAATCAAGGGCCTTGGGTTGGGAGGTTATTCTTTCCATTCCTTTGTTGTCTTCGATGGAGTTGGGATCCTTGGTAAGTGGTGGTGGGGTTCTACTGTGCTTTACCCTCCATTCTGGTTCTTTCCTCCGGCCTTTTTTGCTCCTTTTCTTATCCTGTGTAGGGGTCCATTGTGGTTGTTCTGCCGATGGCTTACTGTGTCATGTTATCTTTTCTAATGGGTTGGTTTTCTTTGGTGTTCTCTTAGGTGCTAGGTTTTCACATTGTTCGGTGTCTCCCTTTTATGTTAAGTTCATCTTAGTTTCTTTGTTGTATGGCAGCGAGTGTGAATGTGATCCCTTCTTCAATAAGTAGTTTGGAACTTTTACTCTATCATAGATTTAAGCTCAGGTTGAAGAAATATCTCATTGAAGGTTGTTATTATCAGCGGAATGGAAGATAGATCTATAAATTATTGTACTTATCATTTTCTAATATGAGTTTCTATATTTGGTATATGTTCTTCTCTAGTATGTGTTCAATTGGGATATCTTTCTTCACATGTAGATGTCGTATGGCTCCTCCGTAATGAAATAGTATCTTTATTCTAAAAAAACTAATATGCATCCTTGTACTGCCATCTTTTCTCGATAGTTGTATGTCATTGGGCTCCTCATTTCATTTGTCTTGTCCACATTCAACGCTCGTTTAGATCAAACATTTCCTAATGAGTTGTTTTTTGAAAAATCCCTTCACTTATCCCAAAACTCTGAATTACCCCTCTCTTTTGTAAAATCCTAAGTAGCCCCCTACAACTCTCTCTCCTCATCCATTCTTAGAACCAAAAGATGTTGCTACCCCACGTACCTTTTTCCTTCGTATACATATTTTTATATTCTTCTATCTTCTACACAATGTCGTGATCTTTGATCTTTATTGTTGTTGGTATAGCAATTGTGCAACATATGTAGCTGCGTCAAACACCTCACATGTGCACATTTATATTGATTCTTGTTGTGTATCCAATAAAGTTTAATTCTTGAGGGGGCATTTTGGAAAAAAAATTCTTCATTAAATATACGAGCAAAAGACATATATTGAGTATGTTACACAATTGAATTACTCTAACTACTATGTATAAGTGTAAGAAAAATTGTTTTAGTAGATAATTAGTTAATTAGCATCAAGCAACTAGTTAATGTCAACCATTACAATACATATGAAATGTAAACAAGAAAATCAAAATGAATTGTGTCAAGCAAAAATATAGTTGTTTAATTAAGGAACACAATATTTTATTCAAGGTGTATGCAATTAGACATGGTTAAAAATCTAAAAAATAAGTTGGTATGAAACAATCCACTCCACATATGCTACTTTTATTAGTGTAGTCAGATATAGACTTAGAATAATGTACTTACAACTATCTAAAAGAGAACATACCATTTGATCGTCATCTAACTTTATCCAACATGTATGCCACTATCAACATGTGATATGTTATAATAAATTGTCACTCTTAACTATGATAGGTGCATTCCACTAAGCTCGTTTGAATGACCTTCAATTCTGCTTCAAGTATATCCTTGACAATGCCTTTTTTTGACCCCTAGATCCATTTCTCCATATGATCTCATAGGATGAATCTGGTTGTCATATTATTCAAGGCTTTTAGTACAAGACCTATTAATACCCCCAAGTGGTTTTAATATCCAATGCTCTACTCAACTTGGATCAGTTGAAATAGGTGGTCGACTTTCTTTGGAAGCTTCTAGGTAGATCGGGACTTTGGTTACATAATTGTTTTTTTTCTTATATATCAACATTAAATTTATACCTCAAGAAAATAATTATGAGTACTTATATGATATTGAAATATTTTTGAACAAGTAGGGATCAAATTCATCCCTCATAGAAGTAAAGTACCTAAAGAATTAATTATACTTCTTGATGTAAACTCTAACTATGAGTGGCCTTTTCTCCACATCAATGTGATCCATTTACTTGTATATGCTATGACCTCTAACCTTGCATAAACTAGTGTCAACCGATTGACCAAATTTCATTTTAGATACTAAACAGTCGAACAACTCACGTAGCGAGTTGAGAAATTGGAATTTAATAGGGAAATTGCCCATAGTTGATTTGGAATCAAATTGGGAAATGAATTTGGATCCGGGTTGGGTAGGCGACCAACTCACTTGGGCTTAGCCTATTCACATCCCATCTTAGTTCCACTAGGATGATTTAGAGTCCCAGTCGGGGCTGATTGGAATGGCGGTCTGTCTTTTTAGGTTTGAGAATATTTCTAAGATTGTGATTAGGAGACGAATTGGAATTAGGAAATTCCAAGTCCATGGCTCTCGTATATAGAGGGTGTTCATATCACTAGAGTTACATATGCTTGACACAACTTGTGAGACAAGTTATGTTATGACCGCTTGTGTTCTTAATTGGTAAACTAGGTGTTTACCTGAATGATTACATATTTGATTAGATTGAACATCATTTAGAGCTTCTTAATGATGGTAACTCAATTTTGATGTTTAAAATTTAAGAAGGAACTTTAATCATGATGTTAGTTTGAAGAATTAGGGTTTGAGAAATGTAAACCCTAGTGAGAAAAAATTAATGTTTTGATAGTATATGAAAATGACATTTGATCAGGATAGCAGTGTGGTAAATGATTTTTCATATTTTTTGTGTAAATTGAATTTAATATGATATGGGTAACTCAATCACGCATGCTAGTGCAAAATTTCAAAATATTTGAATATTCTTTGAATGGTTCTCGATCAAACTACACTTCGACTGACCATGTCGACATTGTGTTGTTGAACAATGTAGTGTTTGATTTTTATTTATTTATTCATATTTTAGAATGATCTAAAATTTTTATTAGAGCTCTAAAATTACATATCTGATATTTTGATAAATTTTCATGATATTTGGAGGATGTTTGACCTCTGAAATAAATGAATTATATTAACACTTTTATGATAGAAAAATCTTTTGAAATAAAAGAAAGTACATCAATGGGTCAATGTGCAAATTACAAAGTAAAGTGAGGGGTCAATGTGCAAATTACCCAAGAACCTCAATTTCTCTATATGAGCAAGCTAGCACCCAATGAGCTCTCATATTTCATGTTTCATTCTAGAGAAATGAAATTCTAGAGAGAGAGGAGAGCTAGGGTTTTGAGAGGAGAATGTGGTGGAGATGTTGACCTAGAATTTCACTATCTAAGATATGATGAAATGAAGTAAGTTTAGCTTATTTGAGTTGGAGTCAGTCTTATCTTACTCTTCACTCATTCCAATAGGGGAATAAGGAATGGTAATAGAGGAATAATCTTTCATGGTGTATCTTCTCTCACATGTTAAAATTTCTCCCTCCTCTGATTTGATTGTAAATGATATTAAATCTTCCCATTTTCTCACTCTTTCTCCATAAATCTCTATTCCTAGGTTTTTTGAGTTGAAAGGAAGAAGAAACTGATGATTTTCTATGGTTTTAATATGTATTCAAGAATTTTAGAGATGTGATGCATTTTTAAGGTGTTTTCACACCTTAGGTGAGTGGTTACTTCCTTTAAACAGTAGATTGCACAAAATGAGTTAAATCATCAATAATCTTCAATCGCTTTGTATACAACTACAAACCCTAAGCTACCTTTTTGATATAGCTTTTCCAAGATGATATCAAATGGATTATTTCTCTGTTATAATGAATTTTAGATGATAAAAAATATATTAGAAATGGATACAATCCATCTATATGAGAATTATACTAAAATCCAGGATTCTCAGGTATGTCTAAAATTTGTTGTATAACTAAATGAAGAAGTTTGCCTATTTCAATCTCTTTGTTATGAATTATTGTATAATTTGAATGCATAGTATATATACGTCAGATATTATATTTGATTTCATTTGATTTTATTAGTGTTTGCTTGATTTATTAGTAAATAGGGTAAAAATCTAAATGAATGGAAAGTTGGAGGTTTGCAAATAGACATTATGAAATACAATTGATATGATTATTTTATCATCATAAATTCATTTGTTCAAGGTTATTCTTGATGCATGATATTTTAGTGAATGGCGTGAAAACCCTAGTTTAGTTGACTATAGGGTTTCATATATATGATTGGTTATATGTGAATTGTTGATAGCAATCTTTATTCAGTGAATGTTTATGATGGATTAAATCCTTATTTGAGCCATTTGATATGCGAATGAGGAAAATGAAACCCTAAGGATATGGTATTGAGTTAGTATGATATGTAATGATGTTCAGTAGTTCCATTTGTGGTATATTTTACAAATGATTAATGAAATGAACTATTTACAAAGCTAAAGTAAGAAATGTTCTCTATATGATCACCTGTGGGACCTATAGCCAAGTTCAGATTATATAACTGACTAAGATGTCAATCCTAAGTAGTGATCCATTCTCCTTCCATTTTGGAGACGCATACTCTGCTTATAGAAAAAGAGATTTCTTCAAATAGGAAATGGAAATACCAACCTATTTGATGTGATGATTGAACAATGAATTTAAAGAAAGAATTAGACATTTATATGCCCTAAACATTGTAGAATCCTTCACAGGAGGCCAACGGTGTGAGGAGGAAATGTACTTCCTGACTGGAGGTCTCATGTAGGTCATGGTAAACTGGAATGCATCATTTTGGGGTGCGGATGTCTAGGCCAGTGTGGGAAGACTCCTTAAATGATTGGTATCCAACACCAATTGGGGCTTCTGATGGTACATGAGTTATGAGTTGTGGAGATCAATGGACATCTTTGATAGGTCCACTGGTGCATAACTATCCTGAGCACTTGACTTCCCACCTGAGTACCCAGGTTGAATGGTGGAGTCTGAGAAATCCAACCACTCCCATTATCCGTCGAGAGGTAGATGTGTTGAGGCCCACTGCAGATAGGGTCTTACTCGAGAGATAGGCTTAGGAACCTGGGCATGCTTTTATGCCTTGTATAGTGAATCTTAGCTTGTTGCGATTCTTTCACATGTTGTGGTACACATCATGTGGGTTCAGGGCATAAATAAATGAATGAGAGTCTAATCAACTGTGTGCAATTATTCAATTAATCTTTGTATGTTTCTTATTTACTAGTTACCTTTGAGATTATTCAAGTAGGTTCAATATTGATTCAATCCTTTTTCTTATATTAGAGAAATCCTATAAATTATATGCTTGTGAAAGATTGTATCCTTTATAGATCATTACTATTCTAGTTTATATTAAGGTTCCCAATTAACATATCTTTGAATATCTAATTGCCTCAAACTATTTCGTTGAAGTACTCATTTATTGAGAGAGTAAGCTCACCCCCTCTAGTTACAATTTTTAGGTATAATCATGTCGATATGAAGAATATCAATACTAGAGTAGATCTTCCATATGAGTTAAGTAACCGACTAGTCGAGTTTAGTCGGTCCCTATCACTCTAGGTCCTTAACTAGAAGTGAGAGAGTTGTAAATGATGATGTGTAACTTATTTCCTTAACAATAGAGAATGTATTCGATTAACATGTTGTGTGTTCAAGAAAGTGTGAGAAACAAAATGAATGTCTAGATACATATCTTTACTATTCAGATCACATTTGAGTAATAAAAGTTTTACTTCCCTTGACAAGTTAGTTTATGTGATTAAATGTGACAAAATAAAGAGTTTGAAATCGAAGAAAAAATTGGAATTGAAATTTTTATTCAGTATAATCTTAAACTTATGTCTTAATCTCATGATTAGCGGTACATGGGATGTTGGTGTTACAGCTTGGCATCAAAGCTTAGGTTGAGTCACCGGGTACCATAGGATAGAAAATTAGAGTAATAAGTGTGGAAGATAAGAGGTGACATGTCTATAGGTCTGGGAGGTCTTAGTGTTTGGATATCATGGCTCGATGTCTAAGTACTTAGGTTTGCCAGTATCAAGCTACTCTATCTATTCTTCACAAGATGTACTGGCCAGGTATGTAGAGAAAGGATGGGCTAGAGAGAAACTGTATAAATGTTAGGGTTAATAGACTAGAAAGTAAAGAAGCATAAAGTTAGAATGTGATAAAACCTTTATTTTATATTTTTTATTTGATATTGATAGAAATCCTCTTATATATTTGAATTCAGATTATTTGTTTGTAGAATATATATAGTTCTTTTAGATTTTTGTATATCATGAAGTTGCTTCAGTTATTGTTTATATCCTTTGTATCAAGTAGACCAGAAGTTATGTTTTAATGAGGTTACCCTAGGTGGATATTCTTTCTGCATGTTTGAGATGAATATAAGTTTGTTAATCATGAGTAGCTCTTGGCTTATGTACAACAGGTTCAACCTGGTCCGGCTGGCAGGGTGCATTACTGGAATCTAATGACTCCTATTAACAATATAATAAGATTAGACTCTGGATAAATTAGACCCACATCGTAGTTAGAATGTACATACACTAAGATGTTGAAATCTAAGAGAAATACTAGAAAACTAAGATTCCATTGGAACTATATCTAAGATCCATCTTTGGAGCCTCAGATAAGAAACCCTATATTGGGAATGGAGGAAGAATAAATATAGATACAAGACATACATACAAAATGAAGAATAAAGGATGGATAAAGAGAATTGAATCATATAACTAATTCAGGCACTTCACCCAATCTGAAATGCAGGGAAGATAAGAGAAAACTGCATGGAAATCCAAGATAGAAAGAATCAATTTGAATGAATGGATCATAATCATCGAGTAAAATGCATTTATGCACTCTACAATAAAGGGAAAATAGGAGAAACGAGTTAAGTATATAATAAGTACACAGAAGTGAAGTTCATAAGAATTAAAGTGAAGAGAACTAGGTGAACATGTAAATTATAAGACTAGGGTACAAAATTAAAATGAAACAAAAAGGAAGTGATGGATGTGATGAGTTTAATTTAGAAAGGAGGGTTACATGATATACTAGAGAGAAAGAAATGTGTACTTCCATTAAAAGTTTTAATGCATTCATCATTACTACCTTTTGATTAGAAGTCTCTTTAGTGTAACAACCTAGTTTCGTCAAATATATTCAATAGGTTCCTAGTGATGAAATGGAACTAGTTCTCAATAGAAGAACAAAGGTGTAGTTAAAAAAATGAACAAGTCATATAAGTCTATAATATATTTAGAATAGGAATTGTTAATTGAAAGAGAAACTACAGTTGATCCATGCATGAGTCATTAGATTTGAAATGAAAGACATGCAATGTATTATGCAGAAGATGAAACTAGTAAGAAGAATATTGATTTATAATTTCAACTTCACATTAGCCAAAGGATAATAAGAAATATGTGTGGCATGAAATACACAATCATACACATGAATGAGCATCATGATCATAAGAGATAAGTAGAAGTCAAATATGATAGGTGGAAGAGTATCATATAGTAAAAAGATTGTGGAAATTAATGGGTTTGAAACATGATGGAGTAATATAGATTATAAAAGAGAGATATTGTGAGATGTGATAAAATTCTAAATAGTTTAGTCTCCTTGATAATGACTAATTAAAGCTAGATACAAGAAATGTGTTACGTGAATGCTTAAAGACAAGAATTCTTAATCTCAAAATCAGCTTCTCTTTTATATCTTCATTTCTGAGAGTAATATGGGAATGAAGTGATAAGAAAATCAATCATAAATATTGTATAACCACCATGGTAGAGACATCTATCGAATATAGTAATGACAAATAATATGATGATGAAACCCTAGTAGGTTAAATAAATAAATAACCTATTAGAAAGGTCAAGTGAGAGAAATAAAAGTTAAGTGATAAAGATAAGGAAGACTTTTGTAAACTTCAAGAGATCTAAAGTTTGAATTTCTAACTAAGGGAGTAAAAAAAATATCATTTCACAACAAGATTGTGTTATTGATAAGGATCACATCTTAGAATGTTCGGATTTGTAATGGTTCAAGGGATGGCACTAGTGATTTGACCTAGAGTACTAACATCTTTATACAATAAAACAAGATCCTGAGATTAGTAATATGAGAATTAAACTGGCAATGATAGTATTTTAGGGTTTAAAGGTAGAAACTGAGAAAGATAGATAAATGATATGTAAATTATTTGTAGCAAAGGGTAAGAAATAGTTTTGAAAAGTAAGAAGTGTGATTTGATAAAAGGAGAAGTACAACATGAGCAAAGTGTAATCTAAAATAAATTGTTGCAGTGATAGCAGGAATGATGAATAATATATTCTTAAATTCAAGGTTTTAGTGTTAGTGATGTTTATTCTATATGATCAAAATGAGAAGGATAAAGTAAAAAGAAATAAGTATTTATGCATAAGAAGAGAAATTAGGGAAAACAAATGGCTTCCAGTAATTTGTGATTTTTTTTAAATAAGTATAGTTTCTTGAAGGTACATCAAGGAATGTAAATTTGTGTGAATTGTTGTTAAATCTAGTCTTGTATCTTATGAGTGCTCTTCTAGTAAGAGTAGCATGATAATAGACTTCAAAATAGCAAGGTCAACTTTCTTTAGTAACTCAAAGGTAATATAGAACAATAATTTAGATTGAGCCATGTATATTGAGGTAGTTGGATGGGATTCCCAGTGCTGAGGTAACACCTCAAGATAGTATGATATGATTGAAAATGGTTGACTTCTCTCTCTTTCTTTTTATTGATTTTGATAGAGAAAATTATTTTCCATCATTGAGAAGTCTTATTTTAAATTGTTGTGATTAGAAGAAGAACAAAGGATCCAATGCTAAAGACATTATTCACATATGAAATATAAGAATGTAGTGGTGTATAAGATTTCAAAAGTTTAAAATAAACCTTAAATCGATTTTTATGTGTATTTATGTTTTGAGGACAAACCATTTTTAAGGGGGAATGAATTGTTATGACCAAAGTTGTTCTTAATTGGTAAACTAGGGTTTACATAAATGATTACATGCTTAATTAGATTGAACATCATTTAGACTTGATTAATGATGGTAGGTCAATTGTGATGTTTCATACCTAAGAAGAACTGTAATCATGATTTTAATTTGAAGAATTAGGCTTTGAGAAATGTAAACCATAGTCAAAAAAAAATTAGGGTTTGAGAGATGCCATGATCTGACTTTAAATTGAAAATCTTGTTTGATGTACGAAGGTGCTCTTGAAAGTGTTGTATGCATATGCAATGTTATGAAAACTATGTGCTACCAAATTAAATATAAGTGTTTTTTATGTTTAAGGTAATATTCTTGATATGGTGAAATAAGGTCAAACGATGTTTTACAACTCATGTTTGATGAGGTCCCTATTGATAAAACATATGTTTCTCTATTGTTGATTAAACCTCAAACATAGTTAAGCAAACATTTTCCCTATTTGATATATACCATGATCATTCCACGAAATGACCCTATCTTTGGGACCCTAGATCATGATGTGAGGACTTGCTACAAGAGGAAAATCACATATTTACTATTATTCCTCTTTGTAAACTCAATTTGAATGATATGATGGACCTAGATCTGAATCTTGTACTATTATTCTCAAACTCTTGAGTTCTCAATTTGACTTCTCAATTTCTAAAATCTACCCTTACCTTGATCTTGAAAGGGAGGGAATGAAACTATGACCTTGATCTTGCAAAATATTGAAGTATGGTTGCCCTATTATGATCTTGATGTTTTGAAATTCGATTTGATAATTGATACTCACCCTTTTTGAATATGCTCAAAGACCCTTGATTAATATGCACTAATGTTCTAGATTAGGGTGGTAGTTGACTTATGAATCCCTAACCTAGGTCACATCTCTATTATGAATCCTCTAAATTTTCATCTCATTGAATATTTAGAATTTGGAAAGGTAACCCCATCATACTATTCTGATTTCTTGTCCTAAGTCTCTAATTGTTCAAATCCATGAAAATATTGATACTTGATCTTGAATATTGATTTAGTGACGATCTTGAAATGTTATGTTGTTGACTATAGTTAGTGGATAGGTTCCTAGATATACCTAGGAAAAGATCATTCATCAACTATGAATACAATGAAAATGAACTCGATGTTGATACCACAAAATTTTGAATAATGCTAGAAATATTGTTCAATTGTTGATCAATTATTGTATATGGTTGAATGATCACCCTTAAGGTCTAACTAGGAATCCAAAATCTAGATTCTAAATGTTTGGATCTATGAATTCAATTTCCAAACTTGACTTGTGATATTGAATATTAAAATCTGAACTCATGATTAATGATCTTGATATTGATTTGACTCCTATGAGCACCCTTTTTGGATCTTGTGATCATCCTTGATATATGACTAATGACTTTTGTATTCCCAAATCTAAAATTTTTGAAATTATGACTATATGGATTGGCTCGATTTATGATGTAGGGTTAAGCTCATTGTGGACTACAGTGAGACCTTCCACCAATTTCGATCACAAAATACGATTTTGAAATGTGATGTTGGTATTGAATTGTTAAAATGTAAAATCTCAATCTTGGACCCCACGTAGGCCAATGTAGAAGCTAGAACCCTAAATTTTGGGAATGAAAGTTGTGCTTTACTCTTGAACTCTATTCGATTGACCTAAGATGTGATTAGTCCAAATTCATGATCTATAGGATAATCTCTCTAAATTGGTGATTTATGTAACGATCTCCCCAGTCTGAGGATCAATGAAACTTTGCCTTGACCACGATGCTCAATTGCTCGATTTTAAAATATCCTTATATTGAAATAATACCAAGTAGATTATGATACATAATATGGAAACCCAATCTCGATTGATGACTTGATTTAATTTTGGGGACAAAATTTCCTTTAAAGGTAGGAAGGATGTGATAACATGAACATTTACCTATCCTCACATATGTTCTATGCTCTTAACCTTCACTCTTTTCTAAAAATTTGATTCAATTTTAGGATCTGAATGTTTTTGGTGTTTGTTTGGTTTGTCTAATTTATAAGTTTCTTGTCATGACACACTTTTTTCTCTAGACCTATGTTTCTAATCCTTAACATGATGCCATATTGCAAATTATTTTTAACCTAATGTTTATCCACATCTTACTCCCTTGTGCATTACAAGTTATATAGATTCTAATTTTCTTTCCAATGACACAAAAATCACCTTAATCCTACCTCTAAAGCTCAAGATATGACCTCTAGAAATGGTCTTGATTTATGATTGTTTTATCCAATTTATTGAACTTTTATCCTTATTGGGCCCAATAGGGCATGACCCAGTTGTCGTGGGTGTCCCTCTCTTCTCTTTGTACACATTACCGATCTGCTTCTTTGCAAATATTTTGATAAATTTTATCCCTTGGATCATAAGCCACGGATCACCCTCCTTGATCTAATGGCTAAGAGTCATCTCCTACCTTGGTCTGTATTATAGAAGTTGCTACAGTACAACCCCCTTTTTGACATCCAATGGGCATCGTTTCCCCATGCTTTTTGCAATTTAAACCCTCCTTCAAATCCTCCCCAATCCACTCTCTCTTTACCCTATATTATCCCCTTTTTTCCATAGCCCTAGATCACTTTCCTCCTTCTCCTTCTTACCTCAGATTCCCTAGCCACCACCATTGAGCTATTCAATCTAGCCACCCTCAACTATAATCAAGGGTTGTTCCAGCCTTGTTGAGGTCCAGTAGAGTTAGATGGTGGCTCTACATGCCTTCTGGAGGTGTGGCTTCACAGTACCTTCCCTCACTCTGTTAGTGAGGTAGGCCGCAGGCTACAGCAGCTCGTGAAGAGCAAGGTAGAAGAACAATCACGTGTGATGATGAGCACTTGTACATCACACCCATGTGTCTGAGAGACATGAGCAACCGATTCTTATCACCAACAGCTTCTCGAGTAGCGGGATCAAGTGTTGAGGGGTGCATGCAAGCAATAGAAAAGTCTCACATCCATGACCATTCTAGTAGAATTGGACAGATGAGATCAGTCACCTAAAAATATATGTAACGACCCCTCACTTCCCGATAGTTTTCATGTTGATGTTAAAATATTGATATCTTGCACATCCTTTAGCCAAATATGTCATGTTATATACAAATTTTGATCCTCTCAATGATATGTATCCATTGAAACTAGTTTTAGAATCTATTTTTTCTTCATTTTCTCCTGATATCCTTAAAAGCATGTCTTTTATATTCTAATTGAATGTTTAACGATGTAACTTGTACCCATCTAGTATGGTTGCTTATTATATCACTATTAATCTTTATAAAAGTAACTTTTAACCATCTTTTTCCTTGAATCATGAAGTGGATCACTTTTGATGTGCACTTTTATTCTTTTGACCTAAAAGTGACCCTTTTTGCTCTTACATGTTGTTACTTGCTTAATTTTGGAACTTTGACATATCTAATCATCAATTCATCATCCAACCTATAAATTAGTAAACCTTATGACCTTTTATGCAATGTTTGACTAATACTTTATGCCCCCTTTCCTTAAGTTTCTCATGTAACCTAAGAAGTACCCATCTTTGTACACTAATGTTCCCTAAATGTGATGTTCAAGTACTTATGTGGTTGGATCCTTAATACTTGTGCTAAAATGGATCCATAATCATGAAACCTCTACGTTCACTCCAAATTAATCGTTAAATGACTTGTTTCATTAGAAAGTCATGTAGCACCTAGTAAGACCTAAATGCATATGCTAATTTTTTAAGATCTAACCTTGCTAAGAACATGCTCTAATGTTACACATGTATCTTGAGACTTCAGATCTGTAGAATTATCATGCTACTAATCTATAATCCTAACTTGATCTACTTAGTGCTTCTATGATTTGGAAATGTATAGTGTTGCATTTATGGTCCTAGTATGACTAGTGATGATCTAGCATGTTTAAACAATGATTATAACCTAATCTCATGCTTACCCACCTCTAAATCAGACGTTATGTCAATCTTATGGTACTCATAATGTTGATGGTTCACCTCAACCTAAGGCGTAATTTTAGGACTTGTGTTATGCTAAATCAATCAATGCATTTTTTACAAGATGTGTCTATACTTGAAGTATTTTATAACTAGTTTTAGGAGAACATCCACATGACATGTTTCATGATAATATTAACTAAACCCCTTTGAACAAAGACACCATGCTATATCTCTTCTTTGTGAGGTTCCTTTGGTTTGGATCATCGCTAGGAATCTTACTCAAGAACACATAATGTGTACTCTACTCATAAGATGTGATCAATCTCTTGAACCTACTATGTTATTGGATTGATTGTATGTATGCTCGTATGAATGCTTGGCTATATAAATACTTGCTTGAGCGACTTGTTCCCTGTGATTAGTATATTTGTTTTTCTTGTAATATGTTGAACAAACCTCAAACATAATTAAATGTGTCCATTATAAAAACCTTGTGTAACTGGATGTATTCTAAGGGTAAGGGAAGAAGGTATGTTGGAAACTTGGTTAGCTTATTGACTTAGGTCTTGAGTCCCTCAGATATAAAATGGGGTTGGCTAATGTTGAGTGTAAGACCCCTAACATTGCTTAAAGTATATAACTTGCTTAATTATAATAATTAGGTGCTTAAACCTTAATTAAACCTTTTTAGGTGTTTGGATATCTTATTACAAACTTAAGTTTTAAGTTTGGTCTAGTTTGGACATTGTTTGTGCAAGTTACGCAATTTTGTGCACATTTTGGGTTTTTCAGCAATTTACCCACATCTGAGGGTTTCTTGCAAATTTTACATGCTTTGTGTTCCTTATATGTTTCATAATCATTATTTATCTTGTTGGGTATTTGGGAACCTTGTTGTACCTTTGGATGAGAGGTGAGAACTAGGGTTTCTCCCTGTGCATGGATGATGGAGTTGTTAGGTGTGTAACCATGGAGTCTGATAGTTTGGTCTTGTAGGGTTACATCCAATGGTTCCCATAGATGATGGGAGGTTTATATTTCATCCTATAAGTGGCATAACTAATGGTTGAAGGCCCTCAACCTATGGTGGGGCAGATTTTTCCTTTTTGGCTCTTTGTGGCTAAGTGTGGGACCGGATGGCTCTTATATGTGGTGGAGATCGATGGCTAGCCTAGGATTGATGGCTTATGATCCTTCTAGATTCAACAAAAAATTATTATCCATAACAACAACCGATGGACATGTTGTATTACTTGCAAAATGAACTTTGACACCTGACATTATAGATGGACACCTCAAGCTTCTATTCCTTTTTATCCAAGAGCTTTATATACCCCTAAGTTTGCACCCAAACAAACCCTTTGGATCCTTATCTCTCCTTTTTCTATATAAAGCTTCATCTTCCTCTATTTTGTGGTGAATAGGGTGTCCAAGGAAGAAGAAGGTGGCCAACCTTCTTATTGGAGCAACTAGGGATCAAATCTACTCTCTTTTAGGGTTCTTGGAGCTTCCCAGCTGGTTCTTGACCTAAGAAAGTAATTTTCTTCATTTCTCCTTCGTTTGTCTTGATTTTCTTCTTCCTCCTACCTTATACTAGGACATAACCATGGTTTTCCATGGTAAATATTGCTCTAGATCTCAAAGAACTCATCTGTCATGCTCCTTACGCATGGGGTTTGCTTTCCTTGTGGAGGAAGAGCTAGTTGGTTGAGTTTAGAGCTTATACTAGAGTTCTCTACCTTCTATCCTGGAGTTTTCTTTCTCTTTGGAGCTTGATTTTCTTCTTGAGGGCGAATTTTATAACCCTCCTCACGTTTATTTCTTACTACTAGCTTTCTTCCTCATGTTCTTAATCTAAAACAAACAACTAAGCTTATACAAGATATCTTTATCTAGGGTTTCAGTTTCAATGTTGTTCTTTGAGAAGTGATAACCCTAGATGAACCTCGAAATTTGTTGCATGACCTTCCTGAGGTAAAGGAAGCCTTATACCTTGCTTAGTCATGAGTTTATGGTACCCTTGGGGTCACAAATGATGGCTCTTTCTATATCATAATGAACTGTTTTCTTTCTTTTCTTGGTGGCCAATGGTTTAGCACCTATGAATGACAAATGGTCTTTACCATTTTTGTTGTTTTAATGACTCTAGTGCACCCTATAACCTAATTTTATGTTTCCTTGGTCACTAATGTCCGATGGTTACCCTAACCCTAAAAAATGATGGTCTTTTCTAGATGTTGAGAGTTGTTTTTCCTCTAGCTTCCTCACTCAATGGTTGGGCACTTGATTCTATTTTTAGCCTTCTTTTAGCACCTAGAACCAATGTCTATGTTCCTCTAAGGTGGTTGGCTTTAATACTCACTTCAAGTTGTTCTAAATGATGGGTTTACTTTGGGTCTTAAAGGTTGTTTTCTATCTTGGTGCTTGACCTAATGGTGTAGTTCATTTGTTGTTTTGTTTGGATTTTGTGTGCTAATAGATGGTTGTCTCTTTGCTACTATTTTTTATATTATGTGTTGGGCAAAACTGATGGGCATGCTTTTCACTTTGCAACCAATGTTTAGGGTTCCCATATTCAAAGGTCTTTGGTGTCTCTAAGTGTTGTCTCAAATAATGATTTTCTTGGTTTGATAAATGATGTTTTTCTTGGTTTGACAAATGATGGTTTTGCCTTTGTTTTTGGAGTAGTTTTCTCACTTGTTGTTGACAACTAATGGTCTCTATGAGCTCCACAATTGATGGCTAGTTTAGGTCATCAACCAATGGTCTCTTGTGACTAATGATCCGATGGTGTCAACTGATGGTGACACTAAGTGCCACAACCGATGGGAGTTCTGACTCTATCAACGGATGGTCTTCTTCATGTTGCCAACTGATGGTTTGCTTAAGTATACAACTGATGGTGGATTGTAACCCCACAACCGAAGGTGATCCTTTGTGTATGTTAACTAATAGTTTTACTAGTTTGAATGGTGATACACTTAGGTTACAATCTTTTAGCTTTATAAGTGGTTTGTTTTGAGTGGTTGCTTGTGTTACAATGAATGGTTTACCTCCTCTGATCCAATGGTTTTGGTTTGATGCTTGTGGCATGTTGGGTTGTTTTCAATGATGTTGAATCTGATGGAGGTTTTCCTTTAATCATGTAATCTTACCTTTTCTCTCGTATGAAGGAAAGGGGATAGTCACCATAAGGAGTGGATGAGTAAATATACTATAGCATATCTTATTACACTTAACCTTAGTGCAATAAGTGATGGTTAAGCCCGGGTATGCATGGATCCATACTTAAGTAAAATATGGGATTAGATGGTCATGCTTCACATGGGGATGCAATGAGTTAGGGTGTGGGTATGAGTGCTGATTTGTAGCTTCAATGTGACTTATTTTGTTGAACCTAACCCTAAAGAAAATAGATGATGATGGTTAATCATGTTATTCTTCCTTAAATGATTAATATAATCATGGAATATCCTTCCTAATGATTGATTATAACTATAATTTGTTAATTGGTGATCGTCATAGCTTTATGGTTTATGCTTTCTTATGCTACACTATAAGTGTGATGATGGCCAGTCATAGCTAGCTTCCTTTTATGTTGAGATAATAAATGAATGCTCTTAAATGCTAAAATAACACTACAAGGTTATCTTGTGAGCATCTTTTAGTTCTTAAATTCAATATCATGTTGAGCCTAATTATCACATGCATGGTGACATATATTGGATTCTTGTTGTTAGGCATGTAAAGATAATGATAACCTTGTAGGGAATAATGGGATGGTCTTAATGACCTTTGGGCATGGTTGAGTCCTGAATGAGGTGTAATCCTCTTATGTTGACAAGGGTTGATACCATATGATATTGTGATAAGTATTTATATCATGTGGTAGTATGATGACAGTGTACTCTCATGAATGGAAATAAATAGTACCATGTGATGATGAGATGATGAACAATAAGTTTCATACATTTTATATCTTCTAAAGTTGTTATATATCAATGTTTTCTAGAAATGAATCAGGGCTTATATGTCCACTTGTTTTTTGCAACCTTTATTCATCCAATTGGCATAACTAATAAAGTAAAACTCTAATCATGTAGTTGTCATGTGTCATAGATCCATTCTAGTGTCAAAACTTGCATGATGATGAAACGAGTAATTCCGGCAGGAAAATCAGAGCGCATATTGTTTAATGTGTGGGGGTGCAAATGGAGGATATATCCTTGTGTCCACAATTGTAGGTTATGGAGGATGAATGCAGTCATGCCTCTGATAATTGTTATGTGTTTTAGAAAGGTAGAAATGGGTACCACTACAGGATGCATCTGATAGAATGGGCATGCATGACCTATTCTCTGTAGAAATGTGTTGTCTCTTATATGGACTGGGAGTTGTGGGTGAAATCATGGAGTTCGAATCTTCCATAGATCTTTATGAAACTCATTTCGACTTAGCAATGGTCAGCTAAATTTGGGTGGTACGACTCAAATCCTTAGTGATTAATAAAATATGTGATACAATCGTGTGGCATATCTATGAGGGGCTATACATGTTGCTTCACATTGTATGATGATACCTTTTTGTTCTCTTTTCATAGAGATGATGTTTAGTACACTAAAATATAGTAGATATGATTATGTTGTGGATATGCTCATGTTGTAGATGTGTACATACAATAGGCATGATTATATTAATAAATATCCTTCTATTGTTGATTATAATTATGATGATAGATATCAGATGATGTTAGCTATGCTTATACTGCTAACCATGCTTCTATAGTCAGACTATTTATACTACTAGTCATGCTTATGCAGACATTTGTGCTTATGCTGATAGTTTTACTTGTGATGTAGATATTCTCAATAAATTAGACATAATATTGTCAACTATGCCTATGTTTCTAGACTTATTCATTATGATAGAGATGTTATGCTACTAGACTTGCTTATGATGTTAACCATGCTTATTTCATTAGACTACTTATACAATTAGCAATGTACAAGACGATATTCACGCTAATAATGATAGTTTTATCAATCCCTTTACACACCTTATTAATCATGATTGTTGTTATTATTATATGTTTAATTGTCTTGATATGCTTAAACTATTTAATTACTTAACCTATTGTAATCAATAAGCAATGTTGAGAGTTATATCTCTCGTTGGGACATGGGTCTCACCTCTTAGGTCACCACATTTTTTAGGTGATTGGCAGTAGCGGCTGCAAACCTATGGCTGTGAGGAGAAGTTGTGATGAATGACCTTAAAGAAGGTTGTTTATATGTCTAGTGTGTCTAAGAGTCATCCTTGTACTCTTAGGTCTAGGCAGGAAAGTTTGTATATGATGCTTCAATCAATTTTGGCTCTTGTTAGCATGTTTATGCTTATTTATGTGACATATATGGATAATGTTCTCTTGTGTATATATGTGGTGGCTAAGGCCATGGAACAAATTGTATCAGATTATTGGGATAGTATGAATACAAACAAGATTTTGGGCTTCAATGAAAATGTTTCAGAGTATGTGGAGATGTTGAAATCAATTTTAATTTACCCTATTTTCTGAATATGTGCTTAATTAGTGATCGATTGTGTTTAATGTTTTGAGTAATCTTATTTAGTGTGACGGTTTATCATAAGTTGGTATCAGATCTTTAGTTTTGTTGAGTCTATAGGGACACTAGGACTTAGCACTAGGATGATGACCAAGTAAGACACATAACATTGAAAACCTCTAGAGGGGGGTGAATAGAGTTTTATATAGATTTTAATGTAATTTAAACTCAAACAACCAAAGTAAAGATTAAGAAGAGGAACACAGGTGTTTAGAGTGGTTCCACCTTAGCAAATACTAAGGAGTCAATCCACTACCCGGTTGCTTACCCAACCGGGATTTTGAAAGTACTAAATTTTATTACCTCTCAAGGATATTACATAAAATTTACAATACTTTCCAAACACCCTTTGGACAGCCTTCGCCTTGAAGTAGTCTTGCCAACCTCGAAGCAGCCTTCCTTGAAGTAACTCCAAGCTCCCCCTTGAAGTAGCCTTCCTCCCGAAGTAGCTTCCCATCAAGACAGCCTTCTGAAGTAGTCCAAAGTTCCTCCTCTTCACCATGAAGAGCTTCACCCTCTCCAATCCGCAGCCTCCTACCTGGAGTAGCAAGGAGAGTACAAGGAATACTAGGAACAAGAAAGAAATAAGAGAAAATACAACTTATCCTTGAAGCTCAAGGCTTGATTAGCCTAGATCAAGCGTTTGGATTTTCCTAGCCAAGATGATGAACTTGTGATTGCTTAGGGTTAGGAAAATCTAGCCTATAGGGCGAGCTTGAGCTAAGAGGAAAGTGGCCAATTTATCACAATGCTCAATTCACAACAGATTGCACAAGAGGGCTCAAGTATTTTCTCAAGTATAGCAAGTGTATCAAGTGTATTCTAGTGTCCTATGGCTTGTCCTATTTATAGAAATGGCCTAAGTATGCTTAAGGAGGTTCTAGATAACTTCTAGGGGTTTCTAAGTGCTTAACTAGCCGTTAGGTACAAGTTTGTTGCTTTTGCAACGGCTAATTACTTTACTCTGCAGTTTCTGTCAGAGATCGTCTCGGTCGAGAAATTGTCGACCGAGACACCTACTCGGTCGAAGTTTTGTCGACCGACAGGCTCTCTGGATCAACGTCTATTTTCAACTGCCAACTAACTTGTCAGTTGTGTCTAACGGCTACTTTGGATCTTTCTCGGTCGAGGAGTTTGTCGACCGAGAGTGTCTCGGTCGAGGAGTTGGTCGACCGAGATAGATCCTGTTTTAAGATTTCAAGTTAGGCATTAATTATGTGTGTGAGTGTGCATAGGTGATCCTATTGAATGGATGACTAAGGTGTTTAGCTAGGGAAAATCCAATGCTTGATTTACATGCGATTCTAAGTACTTGTACATTATATTTCTGTGCAAGTTTTTACAATGATTACATTTGCATGAAAATATAAATACTTCTTGTTGAATTTCCCTTATAGTTTTGTCATCCTGCACACTCAAGTAGCTCGTCAGATAAATAAGAATGAAATGTTTGTCATAATCAAAACAAAGGGATTTTATAGATGTCCATTTAGCCAACAATCTCCCCCTTTTTGAAGATGACAAACATTTCTAAAATATAAATAAAGGAAATATAAAACATATAAATGTCATACCTTTAGATTGCCATTTGTAACTTTTCCTCTTGTTTATAAAATGTGTGCTTATTATTCCCAATGAATTATGGAACATGAAATCCAGTTCATTTGGGAATATAGCAACTTTCAATGTAAAGCCAAGAGTATATTTATGAAACTTATTGATTGAATTTGTCATAAATACTAAGTTATAGTTTTATATATCTCTCCTCCTTTGTCATTTCAAAAAGATAACCGTTTTAATAAAAACTCCCTCTTAATTAGATATCCCATCAAATCTAAGAAAATGTCCATTGAAAAGCCAAAATAATACAATTAAACAAGTATTCGTGTTAAGAACCGCAGATATCAAAGAAAACATCTTCCAAAGGAGTAATAAGCAGTTGCTTCCTAATGCTGTTGAATTGATCTAATGGAAGCGGTTTTGTAAAAATATCAGCCAATTGATTTTCCATATCAACATGATGAAGAGAAACATGATTTTTTGATATGTGATCCCTTAAGAAGTGATGACGGATTTCAATGTGTTTTTCCCGGCTGTGTAAAATAGGATTATGTGCTAAGTTTATGGCGCTCGTGTTATCACAAAAAATAGGTGTAGATGAAAGTTTAAAACCATAATCGCTTAAAACATGTTGCATATAAAGTACTTGAGCACAACAAGACCCGGCTGCCATATATTCAGCTTCAGTTGTAGATAGGGCAACCGTATTTTGTTTCTTACTAAACCAAGATACTAAGGCTCTTCCTAATAAGAAACATCCACCACTAGTACTTTTGCGATCAAGTCGACAACCAGCATAATCCGCATCAGTATATGCTTTAAAATCCAAGGATTGTCCTTTTGGATACCATAAACCGAAACAAGTAGTGCCAGCTAGATAACGAAGAATTCGTTTGACCGCAAGAAAATGAGATTGCATAGGTTGGGATTGAAATCGAGCACAAAGACCAACGGAAAACATAATGTCCGGTCGAGAAGCGGTTAAATATAGCAAACTACCAATCATAGCTCTATATAAGGAATCATCAATAGGTTCCCCATTTTCATCCTTATCAATTTTGATAGAAGTAGCCATAGGAGTAGTAGCATGTTTGCATTGATCCATCCCAAAGTGTTTTAAAAGTTCTTTAGTGTATTTTTCTTGGCTTATGAAAATTCCTGCAGGCGTTTGCTTAATTTGAAAACCAAGAAAAAATGTTAATTCACCCATAAGGCTCATTTCGAATTCTTTTTGCATAATGTCACTGAATTGTGTGCATAATAAATCATTTGAAGCTCCAAAAATAATATCATCAACATATATTTGCACAACTAGGAAATCAGATGCATATGTTTTGAAGAATAAAGTAGAATCTGAATTTCCAATAGAGAAACCATTATCAAAAAGATATGTCTTGAGCCGTTCATACCAATTCCTAGGTGCTTGCTTTAGACCATAAAGTGCCTTTTTAAGTTTATAAACATGGTCACCTTTTTCTGGTATTTCAAAGCCCGGTGGTTGAGCAACATAAACTTCTTCTTGTATGATGCCATTTAGAAATGCACTTTTGACATCCATTTGATATAGCTTAATGTTTTTATGGGCAGCAATAGCTAGTAACATCCTAATGGCTTCAAGTCTAGCTACGGGTGCATATGTTTCATCAAAATCTATTCCTTCTTGTTGATTATATCCTTGTGCTACTAATCGAGCTTTATTCCTTATGACTTCTCCTGCTTCATTGAGCTTATTCCTAAAAACCCATTTAGTTCCTATGATGGTTTTGTCTTATGGTTTAGGAACTAAATCCCATACATCATTTTTAGTGAATTGATTTAATTCTTCTTGCATGGCTATTATCCAGTAATCATCCTTAAGAGCTTCGGATATCTTCTTAGGTTCAATGATAGAAACGAAAGCCATGTTTACAACATCTTTGAAGGAAGACCGAGTTTTGACTTTATCAGTTGGATCTCCAATAATTTGTTCTTGGGGATGATCCTTGATAAGCCTAGGTGTAGGTTGTGTTTCAACTTGGGGTTCCGATATAGGAATTTTCTCACTATCATTGGAAATGGTTGTATTTTCGAATTGATTAGTGAGATCAATGATATCTAGATTTTCAGATTTTGATTCTTCATGAAAAGAAATATGAATGGATTCCTCAACTTTTCTAGATATAGTGTTATATACTCTAAAGGCTTTGCTAAAGTGGAATATCCCAAGAAAAATGCTTTGTGTGATTTAGAATCAAACTTGTCTCTATCATCTTTGGTATTTAAAATGTAGCATGTGGAGCCAAAAGTATGAAAGTAGTCAACTCGAGGTTTCTTAGAGTGTAGTATTTCATATGGAGTTTTCTTCAAATGAGAGTGAATAGTTACTCTATTAAGCACATAACAAGCAGTGTTTACGGCTTCAGCCCAAAAGGTTTTAGGTGTGTTGTGTTCAAGCATCATGGTCCTAGCCATTTCCTGTAGGGATCGATTTTTCCGTTCTACTATACCATTTTGTTGTGGGGTACGTGGAGCAGAAAAATTATGAGTATACCCTTGAGATGTACAAAAGGTCTCAAATGTATGATTTTCAAATTCGCCACCATGATCACTTCTAATGGTACATATTTTATGTTGTAAAAGATTTTCAATCTTAGAACAAAATTGCATAAAGACATGAATAGTATCATCTTTAGTTGCAATAAAATGTACCCATGTAAATCTACTATAATCATCAACAATAACAAAACAATATCTTTTACCACCAATAGATTGTGTCCTCATTGGTCCAAATAAGTCCATATGAATTAATTCTAAGGATCTACTGGTGCTAAGTACATGTTTTGATTTAAAAGATGTTTTGGTTTGCTTTCCCATTGTGCAAGGTTCACAGTTTTCAGCTTGATCAAAAGACAGAGCAGGTAATCCACGAACAAGATTATATTTCACTAACTTTTTAATAGTGTGTGAACTAGCATGTCCTAGCTTTTTATGCCATAGCTGTAAGGTATTTTCATTTGCAAGCAAGCATTTTCCTATTACTGATTTCATAGAGTTTGGTTTAAGGATATAAAGATTTCCAACTCTATTTCCTTCATAAATGACATTTGTAGTGTTTTCTATCAACAACTTGCAGCAAGTTTTGTTAAATAACACATCATAACCACTATCACATAGTTGACTTACGCTAATTAAATTGTGATGCAATCCATCAACAAGTAGAACATTTTTTATTTCAAGATTTGTTCCAACATTACCTATTCCAACGATCTTTCCCTTACCATTGTCTCCAAAGGTGACCGTTCCACTTTTCTTTTCTTCAAAAGTTTGAAATGCGTCCTTGTTTCCGGTCATATGTTTGGAGCAGCCACTGTCAACTACCCATTCCTGCATTAGAATGTAGATTTTGGTACCCATGTGATGGTCCGATAAGGTTAGAAACTTTTTAATTGCTTATGTGTATAAAAGTTCTGATACAGAAAACCAGTCGGTCGACAATTGTTCGACCGATTTTTGTTTCGGTCGACAATTTGTCGATCGAGCAGGTTACTGTATCACAAGTAAAAACACAGAAAATTTCTCGGTTGACCAATTTTCGACCGAAATAGGTGCTGTAAATTTTTGATTTGTTAAACACATCCAGTCGGTCGACAATACTTCGACCGACCCAGAGCTCGGTCGACAATACTTCGACCGACAGAGTTTCTGTTTCAGCAATTGCAGAGAAATGGTAACAATAAGCATAGCACCTTTTGTTGAGATAAGACAATATAAATAGCAAAATTAAGCATTTGGTCATATCTCAACTATATTCCATTCTTCTAAGTTTGGGGTTTTGGGATCCAAACTAAATCGGACTCCTTAGTCTTGTAGGGGCATGAAAAACAATAATGTCCAAGACGTAAGCAGAAATGACAGGTAATAGAGTCAATTTCATTTCTCTTTCTAGTTATTGTGTTCTTGGGTACGAACATAGTTTGAGTCTTTTTGGGTTGGTTTTTCTTTGGAACATATCCCAAACCTTTTCTTCCATTGAAAACATTTCCAACTTTCAATATGTTATCAAGAATATCTTTTCTCCTTAACTTATAAAGTTCTCTTTGTAACGTAGCAATGTCATTCATCTTCTTATGTATATCTTTTCTTGCTTGGTCTAAGTCAGAAGACAATGAATCTTTTTCTTTCACAATATTATCATAGTTCGAATGGTTGCACAAGATAGGTTGAGTTTGATAATCTTGTAGTTTAGCTAGCAAATCAGTCTTTTCTTTTGATAGAAGATCAACATTGGTTTCCAAATTGAGTAGCTTTCTAGTACAATCATCTAAAGATGTTTTTAAAGATACATTTTCAAGATCAATGTTGTTCTTTTCATAAGAAAGTTCATCTAATTTAGCAATGAGCTCATTATTTGATTTTATAGCTTTCTTTAGTTTCTTCTTGGCATCAACATACTTATCATGAGTTTCTTGTAAACTAGTAATTAACTCTTCCTTAGGAAGATCAATAAGGCTTACCTCTTGAGAGTCTTCATTGTCTTCTCTTGCCATTAGACATTCCACATTTTCATCTCCACTTTCAATTTCACTCGTTTCATCCCATGCCGCTTTATAAGCTTTTTCTTTCTTCTTATGTGAGCTTTTCTTTCCCTTCTTAGCTTTGGGACATTCATTTTTGAAATGTCCTTTCTTTCCACATTCGAAGCACCTGGGAGTGGAAGAAGAACTAGAAATTTTATTAGATTTAAACCTTCTGTATTTCTTACCGTTGACTATCAATGCTTCTTCTCCTTCTTCTTCACTGGATTCCTCACTCTCTTGTGAGAGAGCTTTTGATGCTTTGAGAGCCACGTCTTTCTTTGGCCCACGTTGATGCTCAAGTTCTCTTCTCTCTTCCTCTTCTAGGTCTGCCTCATGAGCTTCTAAGTTTCCGATGAGCTGCTCCATTTTGAGGCGAGTGAGGTCGTTTGCTTCTGCAATAGCTGTCACCTTTGGTTTGTACTTTGGAGGAAGAGATCGAAGTATTTTTGATACCTGATCTTCCTCAAGAACAGGTTTCCCTAAAGCACTCAAACCATTAACAATAGTAGAAAATTTTGAATACATTTCACTAATAGTTTCGTTTGGATCCATACGAAAATGTTCAAACTTGGTTTTAAGCAAACTAACTTTAGAGTTTTTAACTTGAACAGTACCCTCATATGTTATAGATAATCTATGCCAAATGTCATATGCGGTATCACAGTTTGATACTCTATTAAATTCACCTACTGAAATGGAACAATATAAAATGCTTACTGCCTTTGCATTCATTTGGGCCATTTTTACCGTATTAGCATCCCATACTGCGAAATCGTCTTGTGGGAGTGTGTATGGTGTAGATACCATTCTCCAAAGATCCCAGTTGATTCCTTGGAAGTAGAATTGCATCCTTCTCTTCCAGTATTGATAGTTTGTCCCGTCGAATGCCGGAGGTCTAGCAACGAGCGTTCCTTCAATGTTGAGGTGGTTGAGCACTCCATCACCCATTTCTTCAAGACCGTGTTAAGGTTCCTTGAAGCCCTGCTCTGATACCAATTGAAAACCTCTAGAGGGGGGGGGGGTGAATAGAGTTTTATATAGATTTTAATGTAATTTAAACTCAAACAACCAAAGTAAAGATTAAGAAGAGGAACACAGGTGTTTAGAGTGGTTCCACCTTAGCAAATACTAAGGAGTCAATCCACTACCCGGTTGCTTACCCAACCGGGATTTTGAAAGTACTAAATTTCATTACCTCTCAAGGATATTACATAAAATTTACAATACTTTCCAAACACCCTTTGGACAGCCTTCGCCTTGAAGTAGTCTTGCCAACCTCAAAGCAGCCTTCCTTGAAGTAACTCCAAGCTCCCCCTTGAAGTAGCCTTCCTCCCGAAGTAGCTTCCCGTCAAGACAGCCTTCTGAAGTAGTCCAAAGTTCCTCCTCTTCACCACGAAGAGCTTCACCCTCTCCAATCCGCAGCCTCCTACCTGGAGTAGCAAGGAGAGTACAAGGAATACTAGGAACAAGAAAGAAATAAGAGCAAATACAACTTATCCTTGAAGCTCAAGGCTTGATTAGCCTAGATCAAGCGTTTGGATTTTCCTAGCCAAGATGATGAACTTGTGATTGCTTAGGGTTAGGAAAATCTAGCCTATAGGACGAGCTTGAGCTAAGAGTAAAGTGGCCAATTTATCACAATGCTCAATTCACAACAGATTGCACAAGAGGGCTCAAGTATTTTCTCAAGTATAGCAAGTGTATCAAGTGTATTCTAGTGTCCTATGGCTTGTCCTATTTATAGAAATGGCCTAAGTATGCTTAAGGACGTTCTAGATAACTTCTAGGGGTTTCTAAGTGCTTAACTAGCCGTTAGGTACAAGTTTGTTGCTTTTGCAACGGCTAATTACTTTACTCTGCAGTTTCTGTCAGAGATCGTCTCGGTCGAGAAATTGTCGACCGAGACACCTACTCGGTCGAAGTTTTGTCGACCGACAGGCTCTCTGGATCAATGTCTATTTTCAACTGCCAACTAACTTGTCAGTTGTGTCTAACGGCTACTTTGGATCTTTCTCGGTCGAGGAGTTTGTCGACCGAGAGTGTCTCGGTCGAGGAGTTGGTCGACCGAGATAGATCCTGTTTTAAGATTTCAAGTTAGGCATTAATTATGTGTGTGAGTGTGCATAGGTGATCCTATTGAATGGATGACTAAGGTGTTTAGCTAGGGAAAATCCAATGCTTGATTTACATGTGATTCTAAGTACTTGTACATTATATTTCTGTGCAAGTTTTTACAATGATTACATTTGCATGAAAATATAAATACTTCTTGTTGAATTTCCCTTATAGTTTTGTCATCCTGCACACTCAAGTAGCTCGTCAGATAAATAAGAATGAAATGTTTGTCATAATCAAAACAAAGGGATTTTATAGATGTCCATTTAGCCAACAAACATGTGAACCTGATGCATACTGCCTAATCTCGGTACATGGATGCCCCGGCCAAGTATTCACCTGTTGAAGAAAAGGTAAGTGTGTAACTCTTAGATTTTTGTTATTCTTATTAATCTGATCAAGTCATCATTTTGAAACAATCTAAATAGCATAATGAATAAAAAATCATGATACTAATATATCAATCTCACCCTAAAGAAGATGATAATTACATTGTAACCTATCAAAAATTGAATGTTTGGTAACTACAAGAGAAAGATATGATACCTTAAAACCTAAATTTGAAAACAAATAAGTTAATGAGGAGTTCTTGAAGCTATAATTTCATAAGATAATGAAGTAAAAAAGAGATAAACTTGTCATAACAGAATGATTCAAGGTATAAGATCTTTGTAAGGAGAAGATAACTCATGAATTAAATGTGATATGAGAAGATGAATAGGAATAATGATAGATTAATAACGTATAATTTGAGTTAAAACTCAAATCAACCTATGTGAGTAGGGAAGTATTAATATAAAATCATTGTGACAAATAAAGAAATTAAAGGTATATGAACCTTATAATGAATAAAATGTAGAATATGATGATCTATTCCTTGATAAGTGGTTGAAAAACATGATAACACAAGAGGACATACACAAAAATGATTAACAATTAATGAGAAAGGAGAAATAAGATATAATTATCTTAATAATTCCCATGTTGATGGCAAGGAACCCAAGCTGAAAGAGGTAAGATGACCCATAAAAAGTGTAATCTTCAAGGGGGAAAAGATAATTGGTTACCTATTGCTAGTGACCCTTGGATAGTGTTGTTGTGATGTGGGAAGTGTATTTCCCTTAGTGTTCTTTCTTTTTAGGGTGCATTTGTCAAGTGGATCTTCTTCCACTAGGTACATATGGATTCACTGTAATATTGGCGGTGGACACCTTAATATTATGCATGGTTGCCTTGGACTATAGTTCCAAGACCTTAATGTTTTGTGTGAGCATGATTTTTGTGCCTTCCAAGAGTTAGGAAGACTCCTCCTATATGTTCTTAGTCGGTTATGATGTTGAGGAGGTGGATAATATCAGTATGAGAGTTCCTCTTAACACATGAAGTGGATATCAAGGTGATGAGTCCAAGTATCTAGGGTATACCAGTGGTCTTCCTTAGAGAGAGGGGGGAGTTGGATGTTGAGATCCTCCAAATGTAGTAGATGGAATACTGACAACTAGATAAGGCCACTTTTAAGGATAGATGGTTTGTTGATCAGTCAACATGTGCTACAATGTTTCTTTAAGAGACCAGAGGTTGGGATATCATCAAATAAGAATTTGAGTGGATGACATCAATTGTATAGTCACCATTAGATCATAATTATACCGTTTAGACTAATCAATACCTCAACAACATTTATGGACTTGATAAATAGATTCTTCAGGTCGTCTTCTTATGACTTGTGGGATGAATAGATTGTTCAAGTTGTGTTCTTTTGATTTGTGGCAAGATTTGAGAGATAAAACCTTAATGTACTTCAGAGATGATCAACTATATGATCAATATCTTTGTTAAATCCCTAGGATTGGTGAAGCAACAATAGCTATGTGTTACGATAAGGAAGAGTGAGTTTGGGGTTGACAAAATGTCTTCTTGGGGTTATGATATGTCTTCTAAGTATGTTGTGTAAATCCAAATAAGGTAAAGAATGTACTATGGAAGATAAGGATAATACAAGGTATGGCACAAGTATGGTCAAGTGTACAGATGCCAACAAATAAGTATGGCTTTTGGGTGATGTGTTGATTCAATAGATAGACTACAATGGGGGACATGATGACTCAACAACAAAAGGAAATAGTTTAGGACAACAGCTAGAGTTCCAACTTGAAAGTTACTAATAGAGTTGTACATGAGATACAAAAACTTCCATGTTCCATGATTTAGGAAGTGTCACCCCACTACTAGACAAGTGATATGGAAAATGGAGGTGGAGTTGCCTGAGGATGTGTATTATGTGGTGGTTCTTCTACTAACTAAAGACGAGACATGCATGAGTTGAGGGAGAATAACATGAATCCTATGAGAGCGTTGTGACATCACCATGATATATGAGTAGGCATGTGTAGGTAAGAGGATGAGGTTCATTGGAGGCCACATCTTTGCTTCCCTTAGATTCCGGGGTCGAAATCCTATTAGGGGTTTATTGTTGTAAGACCCCTGACCTTGCTTAAAGTGTTAAACAATATTAGTTATCACAATTAGGTTCTTAAAACCTTAATTAAACCTTTTGAGGTGTTTTTATATCTTATGACAAGCTTAAGTTTTATGTTTGGACATTATTTGTGCAAGTTATGCAATTTTGTGCAAAATTTGTGTTTTTCTACAGTTTACCCACATATGAGGTTTTTCTTGCAAATTGTCACATGATTTGTGTTCCATAGATGTTTTCTTATCATTCTTGATCTATTTGGGCCTTGGGGCACCGTTTTGTACCTTTGTATGAGAGTGAGAACTTAGGTGAGAACTAAGGTCTCTCCCTATTCATGGATGATGGAGTTGTTGGGTGTGTAACCATGGAATCCGATGGTTCGGCCTTGTAGGGGTGACATACAATGGTTTCCCTAGATGTAGGAAAGTCAATGGTTCATCTCAGAAGTGGTACAATTGATGGTTGAGGTGGTTAAAGGCCCTCAACCAATGGTGGGGCAGATTTCTCCTTTTTGGCTATTTCTGGCTAAGTGTGGGACCTGATGTCTCTTGTAAGTGGTGGAGACCGATGGCTAGCCTAGGTTTGGTGGATGCTAGACCTTTATGCTTCAAAAAATGATTGTTATTTATAAGGACAACTGATTGAAATAATGTATTACATGTAAAATGAATTTTGACACATGGCAACCTAGATGGACACCTCAAGCTTCTCTTCCTTCTTATCCATGAGTTTTATATACCCCTCCTTTTGCACCTAAACGAACCATTTGTATCCTTATGTCTCATTTGCTGTCTAAAGATTCATCTTTATCTTTTTGGTGGTGGAGACTGTATCCAAGGAAGAAGAAGGTGGTTGACCTTCTTGTTGGAGCAACTAGGGTTCAAATCTACTCTCTTTTAGGGTTATTACAGCTTCCCATACTGGCTCTTGACCTATGAAAGTAAGTTTCTTCTATTATCCTTTGTTTCTCTTTATTTTATTCTTCCTCCAACCTTCTCCTAGGATGGAACCATGGTTTTCCATAGTAAATCTTGCTCTAGAGCTCCAAGAACTCGTCTTTTGTGCTCCTTATGCCTAGGGTTTACTTTCCTTGTATAGGAAGAGTGAGTTGGTCGACTTCAGAGCTTATACTAGAGTTCTCTACCTTCTTTGCTTGAGTTTGCTTGTTGTTTGGAGCCTGATATTGTTCTTAGAGGAGATTTTTATAACCCTCCTCACATTTATTTCTTAATACTAGCTTACATACTCGTTTTCTTGCTCTAAAATGAGGATCTAAGCTTATAAAAGATATTTTTGCCTAGGGTTTCGATTTTAATGTTGTTCCTTTAGAAGTTATAACCCTAGATGAACCTAGAGTCTGGTTCACGACCTTCCTATGGTACAGGAAGCCTTATACCTTTCTTAGTCATGGATTGATGGTACCCTTGGGGTCACAAATTATGGCTCCTTCTATATGATAATGAGTTGTTGTCTTTCTTTTCTTAGCGGTCGATGGTTTAGCACCTATGAATGACCGATGGGCTTTACCTTTATTGTTGTTTTAATGACTCTAGTGCACCCTTGAATAAGAGTATAATGCCTTGGTCATTTATGGTTGATGGATACCCTAACCCTAACAAATGATGGTCTTTTCTATATGTTGAGAGTTGTTTTTCCTCTAGCTTCGTCACCTGATGGTTGGGCCCATGTAGCAACCAATGGTGGGGACTTGATTCTATTTTGAGCCTTCTTTTAGCACCTAGAACTGATGGCTATGTTCCTCCAAGGTGGGTGGATATAATACTCACTTCAAGTGGTTCCAAATGATAGGTTTACTTGGGGTTTTAAAGGTTGTTTTCTATCTTGGTGCTTGACCTGATGGTCTAGTTCATTTGTTGTTTTGTTTGGCTTTTGCATGGTCACAGATTTTGGTCTCTTTGTTACTATTTTAGATATTATGTTTTGAGAACAACTTATGGGCATGTTTCTCCCTTAGAAACTGATCGTTAGGGTTCCCATATCCAAAGGTCTTTGGTGTCTCTAAGTGGTGTCTCGAATAATGATTTTCTTGGTTTGAAAAATGATGGTTTTGCCTTTGTTTTTAGAGCAGTTTTCTCACTTTTTGTTGAAAATTGATGGCCTCTCTGAGCTCCACAATTTATTTCTAGTTTAGACCATCAACCAATGGTTGTTATAGTCTCAACGGATGACTCTTGTGACTCATGATCCGATGGGAGTTCTGACTCTATCAACCGATGGTCTTCTTCATGTTGTCAACCGATGGTTTGCTTTAAGTATACAATCGATGGTGGGTTGTAAACCCACAATCGATGGTGATCCTATTTGTATGTCAACCTATGGTTTTACTATTTTGAATGGTGACACATTAGGTCACAATCTGATGGCTTTCTAAATGGATACCGTGTTTAGGTCCTAAATGCAAATTATATGTCACTAAATCAAAACATTCTAAGGATATTATTAGGATTATTTGTTATCACAACACTAAAACTAACATAATAAGTGGAATATAATAATCAAATCATAGATAAATTATCCATATTACAATCATCAAATGATGGCTCTCAGGAATCCAACATTCTTTGACTTACACTACACCAACTGATCTAACATGACCATCACACTTATGTTGAAAGTACTTTTGTCAAGGGATCAACAACGTTGCTTTTGGTTAGTAGTATGAAAATATTACCATATCCTTATTGTACAGTCTATAGTATGAGTTGGTAATGCCTATGTATGTTCTTAGTATGCTGATGCAATATGGATTCCCCATCTTGTCCAGTTGCTCCATTGTAGTCACATTATACCTATTTTCTGTCTTCAATGGTTGGAACCTCCCCAAGTTCATTAATGAACTTCTTGATCCATACTACTTGCTTTGCCACATTGGATGAGGAAATATACTCAACCTCTATTATAGAATAAGACAACATCTCTTTCTTAGAACTCTTCAAGATAACAGATCTACTGTCGTAAAAAACACAAATCTTGATTGTTACCAATAAGCTTCATTGTTGATTTGAAAGCTGACATCAGTCTAATCTGTTACAACCAACTCTTCCTCACCACCATTTATTAGGAATTGATCCTTAGTTCTTCTTTAGCACTTATTACCTTTTGTCAGAGTAATTTGAGATGTCAATCCACAAATGTTTTAAGATTGTTTCTGGTACGTGGTGAATTATGGGAAGAGTTGTCAAACATTTATTATTGAGCCAGTCCCAATCCTTCTATATAAATAGACTATATTAGAGGGATTGAAGCACTCATACCTACCATACCATCCAATCACACAAAATACATAATAACAAAATAAAATTTCACTTTAAATAATTACATAAACTTTAAAGCTTTTACAACTTGTACCCAAATGCATCTTTATAAAGAAGATACATGAGAAGCTAACTACAACTACACCTAATTTATACAACACCTCTACATTAATGGCATTGCTCATGAAGTTTGGTTTGATGAGTCTCTTTTGTCATTCCATCATAAGCATAGTTATTCAAACAAGAAGCAATGGTCTTGGAATTCTTCAACATTCATGTATATTTCTTTGTTTATACTATTTTGTAACACTGACTAGTCATTGTCCTTAATATATTTTGAATAAGTGTTTATTATTCTACATGATTCCTTTTGGAAATGTTAGAAATACCAATTTCATGTCCTACAATTTCAATTATCCAACTAGAACTAATGATTCATGTAAGAGGGGTGCAATCTGTTTCCAGTGGATTCTTCCAGAAAATACATAAATTTCAACCGACCTTCTTGTATATCAATTTAATTACTAACATTTTATTTGATAGTAATGTAGAAAATTATGTTCATTTTAGATTGGACACTCTTTTAATTATGAATTAAAGTTTTCTAATGCAACTATCACAGTTACCATAACAAAATAAACTTGAGGATTGTCATAAGTGCACACATTTTTAATGTATTATAAAGGAAAAGGATCAATTTACATTGTAATAGATCTACAAATTTATACCTAAAATGGAGCATTTTCTATTTTTTCTAGTTATAATCGATTGTTGTTTTCTACATTAACCTTGGTTTAGTCAATGCTTCATGTGCATTTTTTGTTAGAATATCATATTGATTCAGTGGTAGTGGTAGTTGTGTCCTCACTTGTCTTCACAAATCTAAATATTTCTTCATGAACTAGCTCAACTGGCCTCCAACCATTAGTTTGTAAACACATTCATGTCCCAATTTTACATAAATATAGCAATGTTAAGAAAAGCATTCACATCAAAGTAAAAGACTGGTGAGCAACAAGTTATGCTACTAGTCCTTTCTAGATGGCAAAACCAATCCTATAAAACTCTACATCCATACATTTGGGATGTATGAAATCTTGAGCAATATTAAGGAATTCATGCATCTAGTGCATAAAGGGTTCCAATGGTACACAATTCCCTTGCAATTATTATTGTTATCTATGACATCATAATTCATTGAAAGTACGATAAGAAAAATGCATGAATGGACTTCATATCATCTTCGAGACATATCTACAAAAAATCTCTATGAATAAAATTCAAATGTTAACCCTTCATTAGCATATGTTCTACTTCGTGCACTTACCTAAACATGGTATCTTATATAGATCAAAGAGAAATTGAATTTGTTCTTCAATAAGTGCCAAGTAATATATCATATATATTCAACTTTATGGAATGAGAATCCATTTTACCATATATGCCACTTAATAGAATGCACCTCTTGTGATGCACCTATCATAGTTAAGATTAAGAATTTATTGTAACATATTACAGGTCAGTAGTGAGATACATGCAGGAGAAATTTAGATGACAATCAAATGGGTTGTTCTCTTTTTATATAGTTATATGTAAATTTTTGTGAGTCTATATCTAACTACACTAAAAGAAGTAGCATATGTGAAGTGTATTTTATCGTACTAGCTTATTTTCTAGATTATTAACCATGTTTCATTGTTACACCCAACAACTATTTGTTTGCTTGACACAATTCATTTAGAGTTTTTTCTTTACATTCAGTATGTTGATATTGTAAAGGGTGACACTAACTAGTTGCTCGATTCTGATTAAGTAATTGTTTTCTAAAACTATTTTTCTTACTCGTATATATTTAGTAATCATACTAATTCAATTGTGTATCATACTTGGTAGATGTCTTTCGCTAATATTTAATAACGAAAGATTGTTAAAAAAATGAATTGTTACAGCACCAAGAACTTGAATAGAATGACAGAAAAAAAGAGAAAAAAAATTCCATAATTAATTTTTATGCACGTAATCACAAGAAATTCATAAATAATGAGCAAATCACTACCGGTATGATTAGAAAAGGTATAAAATTAGAAATTGTCAATTAGATAAAAATTATACACTTATAGTTATGAATATTCACATAATTTTTAAGGGTTAAAGTTTTAACAACACAAATTGAAAAATTATTACCAAGCCATTGCTAGAGTAGATGTGAGAAAAAATTCTATTCATAATCCACTATGGTGTGTAGGAATTAAACACAAAGTGGCAAAGCTTAACCAACTTAGTCATCAATAATTTTTTTATTCTTAAACAATAAAATAGAAAAGATTACAAGTAGATTATTAATTTAAAAACTTTGCATATTAAGTAATATATAAAATAATTCAAGATCACTAAGAATGTAGCTTCTTATTTTAACTTAGAAAAGGAAACAATCTTTTTATTTAATAAAAATATTTAAAAACATAAATATTTATAAAATAAGATTGTTTATTTATCTTGAGCATGAGGTGACATATTTATCTTGTCTGTATTAAGATTCACCTCAGATTCAAATTGTCGCCTTATAAGTGATTTTATTATTTGTTGATACTTCTGTGCTACTGGTGCTGAGAATTACAGCCTTCCGTCATCTCCACTTTTTCCAAGAAGTAAGATTGAGGGTCATGCATTAGATTTTCACCAAACGAGAACACAGATTGGAGAAACCATAATGTGGATAGGCTATGTAGTGATAACATGGTCTCAGAGGTGCGATGCATATCTAAAATAGTTCTCTGATAGTTGAAAATATGAGGAACAATATTAGGGTTCTCAAAAATCAATGCACCTGTAGGAAAAATGAGTATAGAATATATAAAATGATTTGAAAAGTTATAATAAACTTTAACTTGCTTTATCCCCTAAAAGGTTGCTTACTTGTTGTTTAATACGTTAGGCAAATAGGTCTGCTCCGACAAACAACACAACATAGAAAACACTCAGACATCAAAGATGCACAATCTTCTAATAGAATGTAGTAAAAAAACATCAACACCAAATACATTTTCATTTATTTATTTGACCATGATATTTTGACATTTTATTAATTTGTTAGACTGACCACACTGTAGTTTGAGATTTGAAATTGTGCAGCCATCTTGGGAAATTTATTAGTGTACAGGAAAAGTATTATAAAATATAGGAGTTATTGGAAAGAGGAACAATTTGGTTAGAATGACCAAAAGTCTAGGAAACATTGGTGAGAGATGAGAACATTGTTGCCAAGATGCACTTGGATGTGGGTTTTAGAATGAGAGTGTGATGAGATAAAATATGGGAAAAAACAAGAAATTCGTATGGAGTTAAAGCATGACCACCAATTGATATGCTAGAAAGGAAACCGATAGACATGGACAATGTGCAGAGAATCGTTTGAGTAATCTATCATTACTATAAATGTTTATGAGCCGTTTTGATTTTATTAATGATAAAATCTAAAAGAATATGACTTTATAAATAGAACATGAATCAAAAGAACAGTTTATAGAGTTATGGTAATAATGCAAAACGTGGACATGAGAAAATGAATTAAAGGAAGAAATGATAGACATAGAAAAAACTGGAGAGAACATGGGGGATTTTCAATCTCGTCCTAAAAGGTTGCAAAAACAAAGCAGTTTTGTTGACCAGTGTTGTGGTATTGTTCAGTGTGGATTAGTGGCAACGTGGTTAGCCTAAAAGAGAGAGAAATTGAATAAATAAATAAAAATTGAGAAAAAATGTGAGAAGAGTTAGGAAGACAGGGAACGCAACAATTCAAAACGTTGTAACCTGATTGGTCACGGGGGTTCGGAATGGCATGTGTTGTAAATAGTTAGAAAAACTCCCTCTATTTATTGTAGTATATATATATATATATATATATATATATATATATATATATATATATATATATATATATATTCATTACTCCTAACTAACTTTCTAATACAATGACTCATTTTTGTAAATACAATGTGAAATTTGTATTCTTCATCTGAAAATAGTAAAAATGATATTTATAACAGTAGTTTACGTAGTATTATAAAATGAGGCTTTGTATTATAATTTTAATCACCACACTACAACGTTGGTTGTCTCATTATAAATAAGTGCCTGCCTATTACAAAATAGATGCACTGGTAACTAATTTTAGTCACTTGCATGGGTAGTGAATGAATGGGCTATAATATATATATATATATATATATATATATATATATATATATATATTTATATATATATATATATATGTGTGTGTGTGTGTGTGTGTCTGTATACTAGTAAATGTGCATGATTTGCACGTTCAAAATTTTACTAATAAAGTCATTCTACAATTCTATAATCTTGAAAACTATTTATCACTCATATCATATAGATATGGAGTTTTCTATTCTTTGACTAAGAAGTTTTTAGTCATAAACAACAACAAATCATTTTGTTTATCCCAAATTATCAAAATCAATTTTATTTAACATTTCTACTTGTGATTGATCTAGAAATTAGAAAAAGAGATTATATAATGTATTATTGAATATATAAGTGAAAAGGTGACATGTTGATTAATTACAAACAATGATTCGGTTTTACTATAACCATATATTACCAAAGACAACATTATTGTCTATATTGGAAATACTCCTTACGACACTAACCTTCGAGAGTGAAGTTTCAACTTTAGATTAACTTAGTCAATAATATGAAGGTGTCAATTTATAATGAGATAGATTTTGTCAAAACTCTTATTAAATGGTGTTGACCACATAAGATGCTTAGGACTAATATTCCTAGGCATTTTTACACATGTCAAGAAAATTTTCTTAAAAGTTGATAATAACTTTTGTATCAATTAGGTGTATTACAATTCATAAAAACATATATCATACAACATGATGAATAATGACATCAGAATATTGGGTAAGATTTCTAGTCTCTAGCAAAGAAAAGAAGATTGGATCTTAGATTCAAAAGATGGAAGGACATCTGATCAAAATATTAGGACATGGATATCTACTTTTTAGCAAAGAGAAAAGAAGAAAACCTATTTGGTTGTGCAATAATTTTATTTATTCCCAATGTGAAACTAACCTGGTATATGGTTGTACATTCTTTGAACTCTATATGCATAAGTCACATCAATGACTGCCAAAGAAATCAACATCAACAACCACTACCACCTAACAATATCTATGACCGCTGGGTAGAAACCCAGTTGGGTTCCTCAGAACCTGGTTAGGTTCACCCTACTTATCATATACAATTCTCTTATCCCTATAAATACCCATCCTATACTGCCTAGGGAGAGGTTCACATTTTCCAATTTTGCTCTTGGAGGTTCTTCACACTTGTATAGTTTCAACCATCAGTTCCTAGAGCTTTGTGGGAAAGCTATGAGGTTAGAGAGAGATGAGGAGAACTCCCTACATACATCCCTTTGGTTTGCCTCCCACCATTGTTCTCCACCATCATTCACCCACATCCAACTATTACCAGCCATCTTCCACCTCCATACATCCGTCAAGGCTAATGTTTGGGAGGGAATGAATGAGAAATGAGGCCTTTTCATCAAGAAGATCAAGGAGGACAACCCCAAGGATGAGATTAACCCTTCCTAGAGTCTATGAATAAGAGAAACCACACTTACATGGGCTAAAACGTTTCTACTACATCTTTCTTCTACTTTTCTACTTTTTTTCTATACAAATGATGTTCTTTCATCTTTGCTCAGTGCCAACTATGCTTTCCATAACTATCTAAGCTTCTTGTTGGTTGTGTAGTCCATTTTCGGCACATTTATGTACTTTTACCTTAAGCAAGTGTTTTATTTCCAGACCTAGTATGTTTTGTTTTCTATCTTCTCTTTCTAGTCATGATTGTTAGGTTGGTTGATCTCTTTCTCACTTGAACTTTCATTTCTACCAATATCGAGAGATTAGTTGTAGAAATTATAAATGAAGGTAGTTTGGATCAAAATTGAAAAGAGGGCATCCAAGGGAGGACCTAGACAGGGCACCTATTAGAGATATCCAATCTTATCCATGGAATCAATCATGATCAGTTGAATTCAATCTAGTACAATCAAATTGAGGCGGGTTCAACTCGACCCGCCCGGGTTCACAGTCTATTTTCTATGCAAATTCTCTACTATTTCTAACACATTTGAATATTCGAGACATAAGGGGTGTTGATCTATTATCCCTGAGAGAGGGTTTTGTATTTTTGATGCAATTTTAGTCACACTGTGTGGGAGCAAGTGGGATGACCCCCATAGGAACAATTACCACGATACATACTATATTTGGAGGTTAAATGCTAGCTAGGGTGTTTGAGGGTTTTCCACACTAGAAAATGGATGCATAGAATTCCCAACTAGTAGTTACATAGCCAATAACTCCTTCTCCTAATTAGTAGGATCGTATAGACTCTATTTTCTTTACTTTGAATTGTTACATTTTGTATCATTTTGCTTGATGCATTCAAGTTCTTTACATATATCAATTACCAATTTTTCTTAATTGACATACGAATGGGATCTTAGGCATCCTAAATGTCCCACGTCCCTGTGTTTGACCCCACATATCTACTTCAACCCCTTAGATATAAATTTAAATTCCAATCGTTCTATATAGTGTCTTTCCTGAGGAGTGATTTAGATCGGTCAATAAGTCTTAGTTGCTTGAATGTTGCTAATGTTAATTTCATGTGTTCGAATGAAGTGCTAAATTTGATATCTTCTCAAAAATGTAGTAGCCCCAAAAGGATTCAATGTTGCTAGGATCATTGAGAAATTGGTTAAAACTCAATGACAAACATCAACTAGAAGAATTATATGGTAAGATCTGCTATAGCAATAGAGAAGGGTCTATTGTTGAATCAGCCAAGATCATTCTAAATTTCTATATATGATATATAGCATGTCAAAACTAACACCAATTTTATTAGCAATGGTGAGTAGGAAATATTATACCAAAAGGCAATACTACAAATCAGATGATATGTGTGTCTTTGGAATGAAGACATATATGTGTCAGAAGAAAGCATTCTACCTACATAGGAGGTAAATATGGTCTTCTTTTTGTTTTTCCTAGGACTAAGAGAGAGTGAGTCATCACCCATAACAAATTGTCCTAGAGAGAGGAAGTTACTTTTATAAATGTGTCATAGCATGCATGCTACATGCATAGGAGGCAAATATGTTCTTGTTTTTGTTTTTTCCCAAGAGTAAGTAAACACCAATAACAAACTATTAGGCTCATGAAGTCTATAACAGAATTGTATTATCTGTCTCAATGTTTGTATTGTTGCCAATAAAATCTAGGGATTCAGACTGGATTTGCTTGACCATATTGATCTTATTATGTATGGGTACTTCCAAATCTAGTGTCTTGTCATAGTAATTTCCTAGAATTCTTTTACTATGGAGATGGTAGTTTTTTGGAGGAGGATTAAGAATAGGTTTTTGTGATAACAATAGGAGGTTTTTAGAGTTTTCTCAATATCTTATTGGCATGTGTTGTTTTATGTGGTTTATTAGGGTATTTTATGCTCATGGCTTGATATAGACTGAGTTTATTTGTTTGTAAATTGTTACGAGTTCATCCTGATCCAAACAATAGCTTTTTTGTTTGGTAAGGTAGCTATTGTTCTTTCTTGAATAGTACTCTTATTTGTCTCCTTGGGAATATACCAAGAAGTAGGATGATCATCTAGATTGGAGAAGATTAATATAATATCTTTAGGATTTTCTTCTTTTAGTATAATTGTATAAAAATATTGACCGAAATGGATAATCTATTTCTTATCATCCTAGGTTATTTAATTATCAAGAAAATAGAATGCTTTGGTGTAGTTTGTTGGAGGAAAGTCTAATTATGGATCAAATGAAGTGTAGCATCTACAATTGATGCAATATTTTAGAAACTATTGATATTAAAAATATGTGCAACGAACCTAATGATGGATATCCAAATGACCCCTCCATCCAAAATTGGTTCACACATTTTCTATAAACTAATGTGAGATGAATGTTGGAATGAGGTTTGATTGCAAGGGATGGATATAAAAGACCTATTTGTGATTAAGGCTTGTACCATAAAGGAGGTTGTAGATAATTTGGTTTTAAAATAGTACTTTTAACATCGTATTTTAGGTATTGAGAGATTTCATCTAGGGCTGAGAAATCCAAAAGTTCAAGGAACATCTAGCATATTGATAGTATTGTCCTTGTTGTTGTAGATAAGATGAGAAGACGATGATAGTTGAGGACTTTGAAAAATCTCATGCAAAGAGTTAATAAGGAGATCAATGACAAGAATGCATTGACATAGGTTACTTTCTTATGACATCTAAGGATCAATGTCACAAACCCTTGATTATTAGGTGTTGTGGGGGATAAAGAAAGTGTGTTCAGATAGTCATACTACGTTCTTGTATTTTATATCTACAATATTAATTTGGTAGTAATGGGTGAGCTTTTAGGTATAAATATAGATGTTAGTTCAAGGTCTTTAGTGAAAGTGTCCATCGATTGATAGTCAAGATAAAGTAGAAATTTCTAGGAAATTGATACATAATTTCATGGTTGACATTTTTGGATCCATAGAGAGTTAGGGCAAGATGACATACGGGGAAATATGTAATTGCATTTTGTGAATAAGACCTTTTTTTGTGCCAATATCTATTGTCTACTAAGTTGTTTGTATTGATACCCATATTTCTATGATAATAGAAAATTTTTGTCCTTTGGCATCATGATATGAATGCCCAGCCTTATTGCAATGTTTGCATCAAAAACTTATTTTAGTATATGGTCCAATAAAATGTTTCTTTCATATAATCTTAATCCAATATTTTGAGTAAAATTATGTAATAAATCTATGTGAGTGATACCAGATGAAGAATCATCTCAACTAGTAGTATAGGAAGAAGGAGATGAGAGCTCATGATAAAGAGATACGTTTTTGAAAGAATCAAATTGTGATTGTTATTAATAGTCACATATTCTATGTTAGGATTGTTGTTGTTACTAGCCCTAAAACATGTTGTGCTAGACATGGATATGAAATCCAGTTCCATTGGTATATCCATGAGATGTGCAGGGGAGTAATTCAATAAAGGCTTTATCCCATTGTTAATATATATGGTGAAACAAAAGAGGAGCATTGTTATATCTAAATGGTGGGACAACATTAGGATCATCACTGAAGAGGATATATAGTGGTGGTACATAAATTATTGTTTCATTAAAGACATGTATTATCATTTTATTGACATCATGGAAATATATCACAATTGTTCAACCAAAATTATTGTAGTGTCTATCATAAGAAGGTACCAACCCCATATAGCACAATGTGTTGTCTATTGTTCTATAAGAAGATAACATATGAATAATGGTCATTATTGTTAACATAGACCCATGCTAGAACTACCTTCCAAATTTTAAAGAGTACAAGGACGTTTAACAAGGAGAAAAAAAAATTTGAGTGACACTCTGTAATTACCAAGCTTCATGTTTCTATTATGGGATATAATAGTACGATTTTTGTGGGTTGAAAACAAATTGGCTTGTATATTTTATTACAGATTATTTACACTATTGTTTTGGTTCTTTGATGTCCTATAGGATTGTGATAAGGATTAGGGCACCAATAATGATGGCTTGGATGATTTGTGCGACGTCTTGGTAGCTTTATATATTTTATACTTGGCAATAAATTTAGCTCAGCGGCTACAAAACAATATTGGTTAAGAAACAAACCATCTATTCTCATTTTGAATTTGTGAACATAAGTTTATGACACTTATAAGGTAGGATGGGTAGATGTGTTGATATTTCTATAGGACACATCCTATAAAAACTTAGTAGGATTCAACATGATTACATTATAGTGTATAGTTGGCATTTCTCTTTCCATTTTTTAGGGGGTTGGGTTTTGAAGAAGAGTGAGAATGAAATAATGTATTGTAATTTGTTATTTTATAGGATAAAAATAAGACTTATTCCTATACCGCTGGCTACCGAATGAGAAACCTTTTCTATTAGATGCATCCTATAAAAAATAAGTAGGATCCAATAGGATTATGTTATAATGTATAGTTCGCATTTCTCTTTCCTTATTTTTTAGCAGGTTGGGTTTTGAAGAAGAGTGAAAAGGAAATAATGTATTGTGATTGGTTTTCCTATAGGATAAGTATAGGGCTTAGTCTTACATTATTGGATACCAAATGTGATGCCTTTTCTATAGGACACAACCTATAAAAATTGAGTAGGAAATAACGTATTGTGATTGGTTGTCCTATAGGATAAGTATAGTACTTAGTCCTATACTAATAACTACAAATGGAATAGAAAGTGAGATGAGGAAGGGTGCAAAGAGGGAGGTAACATTGACCAGATATTACTGACAATCTATTTATGTTGTTGCATATACCGTCATGCCCAAGCCACATCCACATCTAGCCATAGGTCACACCCACACTGTCGAGCCCATGCAGTCGTGCCTAGGTTGCCTACGACTCCATTATTCTAGTGCTCTTGATGCCGCCACACCTGTCACACCTGCGCCCATGCCATCACACCTATGTGCACACTATCACACTCATGCCCACGCCGCCACCCCACCTACACCCATGCTAACACCGCACTAGCATCTATATTTCTGCCACATATTCACCATGAGGAAGAAGAGAAGAGATAGGGGGATTGGTTTGCCGCCCATGTCTGTAATGTTTAGATGTCAGAATTATAATGTGTGGAATTCCTCACTGTTATGTATAAAATCTAGTCATGTGTATAAAAAAATTATGGAATGTGAGCTTGTATGAATTTTGAGTTCCTTCCATGTTAAGGATTCAGAGCTTGCATGGGTAACTGCTAATAATGTTAGATTATGTATAAAAACATAAAGGTTATAAAAATAAATGATAGTCTTTATGTATGGTATTATATTTTTCCAATAACAGATTTTTCTGACTATAAGCATTGTTTTGGTTTATGTTAAGTATAGTTTTGGATATTTTTGGTGGTACTATGAATATCAATTAGTATTGTATGTGAAAAAACTAACAGAATATGAATAGATGTGGAACACAATTTTTTTATTAAATATGATCAATTATCACATTTATAATTTTTTCTATATATTAAATTAAAGAATGTATCAAAAATGAATTGGCAATAATTTTTATAAAATGAGATGTAATATGTTATTTATTTTAGATATGATTGTTAATAGCTTTTGGTATTGTGTTGAATATATTCAATTACTAATTTTGGACGTAGACATGAATATGTAAAAATATGATCATGGGCGGTTAAAAATAGACACTAGAAAGAAAAAAAATTAAAATTTGGAATGAATTATATTTATTTTTCGGTCAAAAATTGAATATAATTAGTTTGTTGGTGGTTGGTGGTGGGTTGTAATAGTGACATGCATGTAGCCATACAACATTAGGCTTATGGCCTAGAAATTTGTGTCTTAGTACTATGCTAACAAATATCATTTAAGGGTGCTAATATTGACTTTTATGGTATGGTGTCATATGCAAGTCGTACTATTTTGGAAGTATAATAGAGGATGTAATGATATTTTCATAACAAATTTATTTATTACACAGACATAAATAATGAACAACTTATCTACCGGTATGCACTATTCTCTTTTATTATAGGTCCATTTGTCAATATATTGAATTACTGCTTTGAATATAATTAAGTACTTAGAACATCCTTGAATACATGTAAATATTGATTTTTGACTTAGAATCATGCATTACTATCTTTGTGGCAACATCTACATGCATGCAAGAAATGCAAAGTGCATTTAAATTTAACTATTTGAAATTTTATAGCATGACCCCACGAATTGAATTTTAGTATGACATTGTTGTACCATCACAAATCTAATTTAAATAAGATGATTCTTTTAATAACAAATTTCCCAATAACTCATTTCAAATCTTGGACCTTGATGTAATTAATCCAAATAACAGATACTTCATATGAAATAAGATATGATGAGAGAAAAGGAAATGTATTTATTATTTCCCTTCTTTACACTTAAAAGAATTCAACATTTCTAAAGAAACAACTTTCACTCATTATGTCTCCTCAATAAATATGCAATCTTCATCTAATGGAGAAAACCCTAATTAATGTAAATTGATTTCAAGATAAATCTAAATATGGAATTTTTTGGGGCATTATTGATTTTGAAACCCATTATCTAATTCAGAGAACATTAACCAATCAATATGAATATTAAGGTAAATATTCATTTATTGTCAATATAATTGGAAATTAACTATATCAAAAGGTTGGAATTTGAGGCTAATGAGACCTTTTTTGACCTCTCAAATCATTTAGGAATGCTTCCTATATAGTTATAAATACAAACATATTTGAATAATCACCTAGCCTATAGTCTTGGACAAAATAATGTGTTACACAGACTCTTTGTCAAAGTTGGAACCAGATTCTCAGACCCAGATATGTTCACATGTTTGGGGGTCATCCCCTTCAACCGTGTCCAATGTTTTTAGGACTCCTACGTAGTCCAGCACACCATTCTCGATCCTTCTTCCAAATCAGTGCCATAGCAAAGAAAGGTGTTTTTCACCATCTTTGTACCTTCCCAAATTAGCAGACCTAAAACTCAATAGGGCTTCCGACCATAGAGATCTAGTCAAGGAGAACCTATGTATATCCCATGTTTCCCACTCCGTCTAAGAATGTAGCCTCCCTCTAGGCAAAAATATATATAAGACATATATGAAAATACTCCTCATACAATATGGAAATTGAATCTAGTATCAATTTTCCCTCAATTACCCTTGCTCTTGACAATGTTGTTTATCCACACTACATGCCTATAGGAAAGTCGTCCCAGGGCTTGAGAGATCGAAGACATCTGCAGAGTGTTGTGTTCGCCTTGACACATGCCCAAGTATCTCTACACCACCTCAATTATATTTTAGAGGCGAGTGATAGGTATATTTATACCCATTTTTACATGTTGTTTTACTTTCTTTTTAGGGGCTGTTATGTTTCAATTTCCTAGTTTTATCTTTATATTCACTAAAATGAAATTATTTTCACTTTTGTAAACTTTAATGCAATTTCATATATATATTTTTTGAAGAATCGACGAAAGTTGTGGACCAACGCCTAGATGGAAAATTAAGCCCTTAAGATGCTACGCCTCAGGGGAAGGAACTCACAAAAGCTTTCTATTTGATCACCTTCCAACCACCTAGTCTAGTGAGAAGTTTTTCCATTCACTTGACTCGAGTCGTTCTCCACTCGGAGTCCTCTAGATTTTGACATTCTGACACGCGCTTACAACATCCAGTCCATTTTAGTTCATGTCATGCTTCTATGCCAAAGAACTAGATGCAAGGTCCAAATTGAGTAACCCATGTTAGTCACCTAATGGACTGAGTACAAGCCATGCAATCAAATGCCTTCAACCACAAGAATTCAACTTTAGCATTTCAAAGGCAAGGAATGCATCTATAAATGGGAACCCTTATTCTCCATTCAAGGGGGTCTATGATCAGTGATTAGAAGCTATATTGTGTAGCATAAACCCTAGAGGGGAGGAAGAAGGCAGTAGACGTAGTGGAGAGATTGGTCTTCATGCACCAGGAGTCATGGCCTTCTTCATTATTCCACTTATCTCTTTGTTGATGTCCCTCCCCATGAGCGAGTAGACACCTTGTAATGGGGCATGGGGACTAGACCCAATTGCTTGTATTTTATCTTAGCTTGTACTTAGACTCGACATAATAGTTGATAAATAAAGTATCATTCTTCTTAATACCTTACCTTGGAAAATTGTGACTTGTTTCACATATATGTTATAATCATGGATATGTAGGTTGTTGTGAGTGCGATTAGAAGACTAGAATGATCTTATTCCCCCCACCCCCCGAACTATCAACAAGGGATAATGAGGGGATTGGACTTCAAACTACGACATGCCAAGGATGGTCAGTCATAAGTAAGGGAGTTTGGTTGGTATAGAAATGGAACATCAGTGCCGAGGATGGTAGGTTCCAAGGGAGTTTAAACCGTGTGGAGACTTATATCTCGTGAGGGTGCAACATCTAAGCCTCGATTTAGAAATGATATTAGAGAGTTAGATCTTGTTAGGCTAATTACACAAGCCCATCTTGAAAAACCCCATGCCCTACTGCTCTTTATTACTTATTATTTACTTCTTTAATCTCTATTTTTTTCGCAACAATTTCGTTTAATCAATCATTCAACTACTTAGTCATAAATATTACTTTAAATTCTTCTAAATCTATAATAACTACTTAAAAATGTTTTCACTTGGGTTACATCCTAAAGTATACTGCAATAAGGCTTCTACTAGTGTGGAGTGGGGAATTACTCCACTACTTTTGGTTATTCATAAAAGTTATTCTTTTAGGGTTTTTCTTGGTGCAACGTTTGTAGCCCCATCAAAAATTAGCACCTTTGTCAGGGACAACTGTAGTTCAATATTTTTGGAAGAATAAGTTTAATTAGGGTTTTTCTTTTCATTTGTTTCTTTTTCTTGATAATATTAAAAATCCTCTAGAACCAAAAGTCTTTTTTTCTTCTCTCTCTCTCTATCTTAGGTACTTCTTTCCTAATCAAATATCCAAAAGTCTTGACTCGAGATTTCTATTCGATCCTAATTGAGAAAACTCTTAGGAGACAGTGCAAGGAGAGAGCCATGGCATATGTAGCAGCTGCAGAAGCATCTATCCAAATGTGCATTGATGTAGTTATCATGGCTCAGTGAGAATTACTCACCACATAAGCTAGACAACAAGTTGATGTCAAGTTCAAGACCATCCTAGAAGCCGCCCAAGATGTAGAGGGTTTGAAAGAATTGTGGGATTTCCCCATCCCTAAAGACACTGACTTGACTCATCCAGTCAAATCTCCAAGAAACCTGATCAAGATCAGAGCCCAATGGGTCATCCTACTGCAAAATGATGCCATTAAAGGAAGGATCACAAATGATTGTCGGGAACATCTTTTCAAATTCATCGACCTTTTCTTGATGATGAAGCCATCAAGAACCACTAGTAATGCCATGTGAGTGAATATTTTCAAATAATCTCTTACAAACAAAGCTAGAGTGTGGTATAGAACTCTTCACATGGATCTGATTGGCACATAAGAGGCCTTAGAGAACAAGTTCTTAGAAAAATTCTACCCTCATTCAATGACATACACAATCTGGGGTCATACTACAAGATTCAATTAAGTGATTGAGGAATCCCTATGTGAAGCATGGGAACGATTCAATGAACTCCTACGCAGTTTCCCACACCACCACATCGCCAAATATTAGATCATTGAATTATTCAATTGAGGGGTCAATGATGAGACAAATAAGTCCCTTAATTCCTCCTCCAACTGAAATTGTATGCGATAGCATTTCGACAGTGCACTTAAAATATTCAACCTTGTGGTATGGAATCATACCCACTGGATAAGACCCTCAAGCAATGGCATTCTTAAAGTGTCCATGGTAAAAGACCAATCTAAAGTTAATCTATCTCTGAAGCATTAAAAGCTATATCCCTCCAGTAAGATAATCTCAAGAAGTCCTTCAGTGCATACAAGATAAAGAGCCAGACTCCTGAACTACAGATTATTGCACCCTTGTGCAAATTTTTTCATGTGGTGGATCACAACACGGTCCATTGACAACATCAATATGTTGTGATCCTTAAGAATCAAGTCAAGAAGCAGTACATAATTACTCAAATGGAAGACGTGAAGTCAATCCACAACATTCTAAGGCAAGAGTACTATAATCCAAATCAAGCTCGAAGTCATCCTGGTTTCTTATATGGGAACCCTGCTGGAGCCGAAGGTCCAAGTCAAATCTCGATGAAACCCACCCAATCTAGAACACCAATAGGCTATAATGGCTCGCTCAAGTAGGGAAATTTCAAGTTCAATTTTCCCAGCTAGAATTACCAACATTGACAATAATTTTAGAATCCAAATCAAGCCCCACCACTGCAAACCGAAGCCTCACCAGCACAACACTCAGTAAAAACACTCCCAAAAATTATGGCGTCATATAATACCCAACTCACCAATGCCACAACAAAGCAAAAGGTGTTGCAATATGAAATCACCCATTTTGTGGTTAACCAACAGCCCCCAACGAGCACGATCACTAGCTAGGCAAAATACAACCCCAAGCATTCAAAGCATCCATAGTAGTTCAAAGTCACAACGACTAGGTCAGGGAATGTTTATATTGCACCTCCTACCTCCACTTTTTTTGAAAAAAGTGAGAGAACCCTAATCGAAGCTCCAAATCACTCAATTGGATGCCCTATTATGACCATTCACATGGTTAGACAACGGAATCTCCTGCGATGCCAACATAGTCCAACACTAGTGAGGAAATACTTGATATGACCTCGATAATCAACTTTGAACCACAAATTTCTCCTATGTACATGACTCGTGTTCCATATAGAGGACATCTCAAGCAGATCAAGCTTGATGATAGGTTCATGAAATTCAAAGACACCATGAAGAAATTTCAAGTTGACATCCCATTCCTTGATGCACTAGTCGAAATACCAACTTGGAGTAAATATCTTAAGACCCTTCTTTCCAGGAAATACAAAACTGAGGGTGTGAGACCGAGAATCTTTCATAGGTAGCTTCTAATATAGTATAAAATCAAATGCCTAGAAAGAATAAAGATCTCAATTCATTTGGGATAGATTAATTCTTAGGAGATGACACCTGTCGCAAGAAACTCGTCGACTTAGGTGCCAGCATATCTATTATGCCTTCAACTCTTTTCGAGCACATAGGTTTACTAATTGCATACCTATGTCAATTAATATTTAGTTAGTTGATGCATCTATCAGTAAACCCCTATGAATCATTGAAGATGTTCTAGTGAAGCTAGGTCATGACACCTTTATCCCCTAGGATTTTGTGGTCATTCATATCAAAGAAGACAACTGGTTCCCACTCACTATAGGACAACCATTCTTAGATATTGTGCGAGCTCTAGTGGACATTGAGGATGGAAAACACATTCTACAACCAGGTAAGAAGACTATTGAATGTTGAGTTCTTGAAGACTTAAAGAAGGTGCATAATTTGATTGAAGCTTTTAAGGAAAATACTAATCTTGAATTGCAACAAATACACCTACAAGTTACGGATCTAGACAATAGGGTCTCACCCATAGGCAAGCCATGCACATCATCTAAACATGATCCAGGGCCCACAAGTTTGAAGGATAGGGGTTTAGATACCTTGTTTGTTAGTTTGACTTGAAAAACACTATTATCAGTTGGGTCCATGATGCCAAATTGGGATGCTTGTTGGGAGGCAACCCAGTCCTTTATCTTTTCCTTACTTCCCTTGTTCTACTTTCTTATTCTTTCATTATTTTTATTCCTTATTTTCTTTTGACAAACTTATTTTGAAAAATAGAGAGAAAAATGAGAGAAAGGAAAGAAGAGGATGGAAGGGTACCTCATCTTTGACAAGTCTAATAAATGGACAACCGGTGTGATGACTAAGCCTCATGATGAAATTGTCTCATCTTTGCATAAAGTCCTTTCTGCCCAATCACTCCACTAATAGAAGGAGATTTCACGATCTTGTGAAATGATATGAGAGGCGGAAAGTGGAATACATGGTCTGATGGGATTACTCCCTCTATTTTCCATAAAATGTTTTTACTTATCACAAATAATATGCCCTTATCTTGTAGAAAATATTATTCCCTAGAAACAATATAATTTTTATATCACTCAAATTATCAATATTCACTTCCATATTTTGATCAAGAATTTCCAAGAAATGATTGATTTGAAATCCCTATGCGTTGGGGATAATGTGTGCATGGTTTAACCGATGATTCTTTTTGGGGCACTCGTAATGTCTCTTCGATGCATCAATAACATGGGCAAAGCATAGGGCTTGGAAAAACAAAAACTTTCCCACAATCAAGAATAGCCAAGTTTCCATATTTCCTCTACATAGACCCTACCAATGACAGTAGAAAAACCAACATCAATGGTGGATTCCAATGATAAGGTGGCACTCCCATCGACCGACAAGATCCCATCATATCCAGATCTTATTCACTACTACTTCTTGGACACCTATGTCCCTTGGGAGTTCCAATCAATGCACCCGATACTGAGAAATTTGCTACATGATCAATAAGCCATCGACGTAGAGTAAGGCGTTGGTTGGAAGTAGGATATGGAGTATGGTTTGTGCGGCCCAGGGAACCATCACCACCACCAAATGAAGATCATGGAAACTGGTGGCCACGACCTTGTCAGGATCAAGACGTCAACAATGGAAGAAGAACTCTCTCTTAGGTTTCTATTGTGCACTCTTGGATGAGCATCACTAATCAATTGCCTCCATCTCCACCTTCACCGTTCTCCATATAAATTCCCCTCCATCTCTAACTTATTTCTCCCTGAGTACGGGGAAAATTTTGAAGTTGGGGTGGAGGGTGGGTGGTACGTAATCTCCACTACGTCAACCCTAACCTTTCCCTTTCTCATCTTCAAATACTTCTTTTCTTTTTCTTCTCCATCTTTTATTTGTATATATTTTGTTTTCCACTTTCTTTTTCAACTTTTCGTGTGAATTATGACCCTTACCTAGCTGGTCACTTTTATGTATGTTAAAAATGGAAAATATATGAATGAATTGTCTACTTTTCTTTTTCTCAAGATAACATGTGTAAAATGAATCTTTAAGGAATAAACATGTCTTGAAAAGTTCTGGGCCTCGATGACAATGATTGAGAACTATTTCCCCTTGGAGGTGATGGTAAGAATATGGAGATCAAAAGGTCAAGACACGTGTACCTCCAACATGACTTGCAACAATATTCATGAATACTCCTTTACCCTACATTAACTAAATTAACTATTATAATAAGATGATTTGACTCCTATGCATCAATAAAATGGAGAAGCCCAAGTCAGTCTTTTGTCCCCCCCCATCGTCCATCATTTCTTATCTCTATCATATCAAGCCATTCATAGCCCTATGCTCTTCAAAAGGCTGATCTAAGAAAGGATTCTCTCCTCTGCTCATGACGACCACATCTACTACTGCCAGTTGATAATGTTGTTGTTTTCATCACACCTTAGAAGTGTTGCATCATGCATAGGACTTTGTTGCGGTCCCTCCTCTCTAAAACTCTTGCTTAATCAACCAACAGATTTTACATATTTATTTACTTGTATGTCTTTCTTTGTTATTGTATGTCTTGTTGATTTCATTCTCTGTCCAGATCGTAGCATCACCTTCTACCGGAAAATAGCATGTGTGTGATAATTGTCACGTTTAATGGTGAGAACTATATCTTTGCAGGCTCAATCGTATTAGATTCATATCTACTCTTTTGGACAGATTGAGTAATATCACTGAAGTATCACCTATAAAAGATTAATCCTTCCAATATAAAAGGTTGATTGTGAAAAGTGGAAGAATGTCATTCAAAAGTTTATCATGGAATCTCAATAATTGTGAACCGCACATGCAAGGTAATCTTATCTTCTTTACTATTGCTAAAGAAGTCTGGGACCATCTCACAATAGTTTACTCTGCTAGGGGAATTGCTCCTAAATTTTTGAACTTTACAAGTTTACATATTGTTGAATACATTTCATCCCTTCTCAGAAAAAAATGAAATTCTCACCATATGTCAAACCCTAAGTCTGGGGTGGCATCCCTCCCATGAATACTCCTCCTTTTTAATTTTTGTCTACATGCAAGGCATGAATAAAAGAGGCCAATGACCCCAAAAAGAAAACATGCAGTCAATGTAACATCAAACAAACAAAAGGTCTTGAGTCAAATAGAGGAGAGACAAATAAAATAATTGAATCCCAAATAAGGTCTCAAGTCAAATAGAGGAGACATCAGGTAATCGGGTTCATGCCATGTCTTTCTCCCCTATTTATCTAATTTTCCAAACCCAGTGGACTTATCAAAAAATTTCCCCAATTAAGCAAAATAGCCCTAATTTGTGCTTACTTCTATTTGCATAGATAGATTAGGAGTATTATTGATATAAAAGTAGTCCATCGCAGGTACTGGGGTCTAGAAATTAGAGGAACAAGCCCCAATTGGGAGATATCCAAGTGTGTGTATGTGACCCCCAAGGACTAGGGTCGCTTGATCGCGATTGGTGGAAATGGGATCACAAAGTTTGCTCAGTTTGGAGAGGAAGGTGTGGATCCTAGTATTAATTTTTTATTTCCTTTTTATCTTTCTTTAGTTAGGACAAGGAAAGGATTAAGTCTGGGGTAGTTTGATGAGTATATTTATACCCATTTTTACATGTTGTTTTACTTGCTTTTTAGGGGTTGTATTTCTATTTCCTAGTTTGAAATTTATATTCACTAAAATGCAATTATATTCCCTTTTTCAAACTTTAATGGATTTTCATATATATTTTGTGCATAAACTGCCAAAGTTGTGTAGTCATAGATGAATGATTAAGCCTCATGATGCTACGCCTCTCAGGTAGGAAGGCTCGAAATCTTTCTATTTTATCTCCTTCCAAGCACCTAGTCTAGCGAGCGGTTTTGCCATTCGTCTGACTCCAGCTGCTCTCCACCCAGAGTCCTCTAGAATTGATGTTCTGACGTGCACTCTCAGCATCTAGTCCATTCTGATTCATGTCATGCTGGTCCTCCAGAGAACCATACACAAAGTCTGAATTGAGTAACCCATGTGAGTCGCCTGTTGGACCAAGAACATGCCATGTAATCAGATGCCTTCAACCACAAGCATTCAACTTTAGGGTTTCAAAGACCAGGAATGCATCTATAAAATGGAACCCTTATCGTCCATCCAAGGGGGTCTCTAATCATTGATTAGAGACCACATTGTGCAACACAAACCCTAGCGCAGAGCAAGGAGGAGGTAGCCATGGTAGAGAGATTGGTCTTCATGTACTAGGTGCCATGGTCTTCTCCATCATTCCTACTATCTCTCTATTGTTGTCCCTCACCATGAGCAAATAGATGCCATGTTCTGGGGCATGGGGACTAGACCTGGTTGCCCATATTTGATCCTAGCTTGTATCTACACTCAACAATTTAGTTTCTAAATAAAGTATTGTTTTGCTTATTGCCTTATGTTGCAAATTGATGACTTGTTTGTATATATGTTATAATCATGGATATACAGATTGTTGTGAGCGTCATTAGAACACCAGAATGATATTATTGTCCCCCTAAGCTGTTAGCAAGGGATAGCGAGGTTATTGGAATTCGATCTACTACATGTTGAGGATGGCCAGTCGTAAGTAAGGGAGTTCAATTGGTATAGACTGGGAACTTGGGTGCTGAGGATGGTCGGTTCCAAGGGAGTTCATACCAAGTGACGACATGTATCCCGTTCGAATGCAATAACTAAGCCTCAATTTAAAAATGACCTTTGGAGAGTGAGATCTTGTTAGGATAATTACATAGGCCTGTGTTGTGAAACCCCATGCCTTCGCACATTTTGCTACATGCTATTTACTTCTTTAATCTCTATTACTTTTTGCAATAATTGAGTTTAATCAATCCTTCAACTACTCAGTGATAAATGTTACTCCTAATACTTCTGAATCTATCATAACTACTTAAAAATGTTTGTCTCTTGGGTTCGATCCTAAAGTATACTACAATAAGTCTTCCACTCGTGTGGAGTGGGGAATTAGTGTACTACTTTTGGTTGAACCTAGATGTTATTCTTTTAAGGGTTATCTTGGTGCAACATTTGTATCCCTGACCGGCCTAAATCTCACGTCTAAAAGTGGAGGCGTATTTGAGGTAGTCGAGCTTTATCATTTATAAACCTGAATCCTTCTAGGCCCCCGCAACTTTGTTTACGGGGTCGAAGTAGTCATACGGGGTCAAACACAGGGACAAGGGGGCAGTGTTGAGAATCTAGAATCGTCACGCTACACTCCGGTAGATATTAAAAGATGATAAAATTCCCGAAGGGGAATCAACAAAGTGTCACAAATAAAACACAAAAAAAAAACTATCTCCAACTGGAGTTACAAGAAAGATTTAAGGTTTTATCAATTAGCAGTTTTTAGGGGTTTTCATTCAACAGAAACGGTAAGATAAAACTAGAGCTAGAGCAGAGTACAAAGGATAAGACTATAGCAAAACAAGCGGTAACAATAACATCCTGTACCCCTCCTCTCAGAGCGGGTACCTCTAACCCAGTACCAACACCCCTCTCGAGGTTGCTGGCCTTAAGTTAGAGTGGAATGTCAATGAAAGTAGTTCTGTTCCAGACACTCTCGTACTCCAGAATCGGACCAAACGCTAGAGCCGCAATACGACTCTCGAAGTTGTTGCGATGGGAAAACACGGTTCGGTAGCTAATCGAAACGTGATCCAAAACATGCAAGCTAGCGCTCAGATATTAGACATAGCAGTCATCCAATCATATGTACCAAGCTTAGAGCAACAAGTAATTAAACTTTCCCATTCCCATAAATATTAAAGGTCTTAATACATTGCATGTAATAAAGAATTAAATAACAGAATTAAGACTATGTCGCCCTCTTCATGTAGAAGGTCGACAGACTAAGCGACTCTCCCTGCCCGATATCGGTCAGAGGCCTGGCCCGATACAGCTGTGTCGGGCGGCACACCCTCTCGGGCGACACGCATGATGGGCGGAGCGTATCGGGTTTGATATTGAGTCGGGCGAGGAGCGACGTGTTCTACCGTCAGGCGCCCGTGTCACTTATCTACATTGGCTGATATCGGCCCTCAGTGTCGCCCAGGACAGTCCTAAGTGAACCATCCCGTCTCTCTTGGGATGAGGAAAAGCTCACCTAGTGTCGCCCGACACGAGCACTGGGGCACGATATGTTTGCTCTCGCAATTTCCTCTGAAGGTAGCTTTGGGTTCCCAATCGTCCGAACTGTCTTTTCGGCTTCCTGTAGCTGCTATTTATAGGCAGCGGTTGGGGAAGTCATGGTGCTCGAAGCGCCACGTGTCCCCCTTATTGTGGGTCGGTGGACGGCTGATACTAGACATCACTCGACACAAGGTGCTGGCTATCGGTCACGTGGTGGGCGGCACGCCTGCCGGTGGGTGGCTGTGTCGCCCGACAAGCTGGGTTATCGAGGCGGCTTTGGCTCCGTGTCGGGTAGAAGGTGTGTCGTCCGCCTGTTCCTGTCGCGTGGCGCCCGTTTGTCTCGCACCATCGTGTTGTTCCACCCTGTCGGGCGGGGTCTGTATCGGGCGTCTGCAGGCCGAAAAGACTTGGACTTATTCGTGGGCCGGAGTCGGCCCTTATTGTTATCAAAATGTACCAAACGGAGAGGAAATACTGCAAATAATGGAAGTATTGGAGTTAGACCATTTCTTGGCCAATTATTGCGAAAATTCTTATAAAAGAGAGGAAAATAGCAGAAAAGGGCAATTTTGATAACAGAAAACCAGGCGAAAACATTACAAAATTCGGTGTTATCAACTCCCCCAAACTTAGCGTTTTGATTGTCCTCAATCAATATTTAAACTTTATTTAGGAATGCTTCTTCTTTCTTGGCGTAGTTTTCTGTACAAAAGGTGAAACAAGAATCGTGATGCCTTAATGATAATGCTCACTCATAACAAACGAAAGATCTTGCATTTCTTGCCTTATTTACTTAAGTGGAGTTTTTCTCTACAGCTTCGGCGAGACTTGCCGTATGATTCCGAAGTTAGATTACACACCAAACAACTTTATTTTTGGGGCAGAAAGTTGTGTAAGGGTAGGCTTAGGCTTTTTTTTGGGTTTTCTCTCATTTCCCATCAGTCCATCCAGGTAAGGGTCCATTAGCAGGCAAGTGGTCCCTACAGTCCAAGCCAGTTGGCTTTAGAGCAGTGATTTCACATTCTACGTACCACTGCCCCAGATCTTCCATGCTCAAAGACGGGTACTTTTGGAAAAATGAGTGTGTATATGTAATTTTTTTTCTTTCTTTTATCGGGCACAACTCTCATGCTTTTATTCACACTCATAAAGCTTCTATCTCTTTTTGGGATTTTTGTTGGGTAAGGGAAAACAAAGAGATTTCTTGTTGTTTGGGCAGCTTTTTCCTTCTCCATACTCGTCTCTTAGCTGTTTGCAAGATTATTTTATTTTTTTGAAATTTTTGGCAAGTCAAGACATAATCTTCAGTTTGTTAGAGGCAGCATTATCAAAAAGATATAACAACAACTTGTATCGCAATAAGCACAAAGAAAAATGAACTTTTTCAAGAAGTCACAACATATTTTAATTATTATTACTACAGCAACTTTGTACATATGCATAGGGACAGAAATTTTGCAAATTTTTTGTATGAACATGTATATGTACACAGAGAATAACGAGAACATATGAACATGTATATGTACACAAAAGAATAGTGAATATGTATACAAAAGAATAAAGAAATAGAGTTAATAGAATTTCGAAAATTTGTACCTCCCTCACTGGTACATGGTACCCCCCCCAAACTTACTTCACACTCTGTCCCAGAGTTGTGAAATAGATAGGGTGAGATAATGTATTTATTCCAGTGAGGCAGCGCCTGCATCTGCCAGAAGCTCCCACACGTATTCTCCCCTTCTGCTGTGATAGTAGCAGTGGTGGAGCTGGTCAGGCCTTTCCTTGCTTGCTATTCATTCCAGGACGTAGATGTCACAGTCGTTGGACAGGGGAATTTGTTGTGGACTGCGGTGGCAAAACTGGAGCTCATGCCACATGCTTGATTGTTTGTCCAGGAATGGCTCTATCATCTTTTCCACCTTGTTGTAGTATTTTCGTGCTAGGCGCTCAACGGATGACAAGGGTTCAGAAGTACACGGCACGGGATGATTTTTGTTGTTGTTCGAGCTGTTGTAGAAAGCTCCTGCTCGTTCCCGGGTGTACATTATCAGGAGCGTCCAGTGTTGGTAGTGCAGAATCGGGAGGAAGATTGCACGGGGAACTCCTTCCTCCAGCGTCTGTAGAAATTTTTTCTTTGCTCCTATTTCGTCGGCTAGGCAAATGTCGTTGAACAACATAGGGTGGGCAATGTATGCCTGTTCTAGCTTTGGTTGTATGTACTGGATGTAAGTTGTTGCAACTGTTACAGCCAAGCACCCTCCTTCTTTCACCATGTCCCTAAGATCCTCGACTGGGACTATGACATCGCCTGCCTGGAAAGCCACTACCGTTGGGGTTGAATCAGCTAGCCTCTTCTGGATAATGTTGACCTGCTCCTGTGTGAGAGTAGCACACGCAAAGTGGTCAAAGTTGGATATCAATCCTTCTGAAGCCTCGAGCGAAGCAGTTTCTTCCCTCCCATGTACCTCTTTCAGGATCGCCAGCTGCTTGCCCGCCCCGTGAACTTCGGAAGCTATCTCTTCTTCTTTTTCTGCTGGGCTACTGGATCGAGAAGAGTCGTCGTCTAGATCACTATCCAGCAGCTGCTCCGACATGCCTGCATCCCGGAAATAGCACTTGTCCTTGATCAGCAGCATGGCGTAGATGGCCCTGCGTTGATAAAAGGACGTTCCCCTGAGGACTCTTAGGTTTCCAAAAGTGTTGAGCACCTCAATTGCTCTTAGGACTGCAAAAGCACTGTTTCCACTCCCCTCTTCTATCTGTTCGGGGAGGTCTCTGAAGCAGAAGAAATGCCAAGGGCCTCGGTGTCGTTGGCTCCCTCCCCTTATGGCTCGTTGCAGACGTAGAGGGAGGAGCCTTAGCCTTTCGTCCTCCGGGCGGTGGAAAACGCCCCCGGAGCATGGAACTTCGGCATTGCTGCAGCACAACAACTGAACGTGGTGGTATTTGAGATCAGCTATGCACAGGAACCACACGTTCTAGTGCTTGTATGGGGCCAAGACTAGATTTGGCTTATATTCTTCAATATGCCGCAGCATGTCGACTACCGCTTGGGAGTCTGGCTCACCCTTCATCAATCTTCTCTCCAAGGTCGGGGTGGCTGTATAGATTGCTCTTCGACCTGTCCTGCTGCAGATATTTTCTATTATAGCATTTTCCAGGACCCTGAATAGTGTTTTCCCCACTGCGGCTGGCGTTCTGAACATCCCACGGAGGACCTTTCGTCATACTGAAAGATAGCCGTCAGTCCAGACTATATCTTCTTTGTCAGCCTGCGATCGTAAGACCTTGTTTAGAAGCTTATGGTCTCTGATCGTCAGGTATCTGATGGCTCGCCTGTCAAAGTCGGCCATCTCGAAGGACGCGATCTCGGATGGCTCGCGGAATCTGTCCGCCATCGAGCGCCTTCCTCTGGGCGGATGTCTTTTGTTGATGGTGTAGACATCCCCTTTTTCTCCGTCAGACTCTTTGGAAGAGTCTCCCCCGATGCTGATATCAACACCTTTGTCTTCGATGTCATCCAGGGGAATGGAGGCGTTTGCTTGCCCCAGGCCTAAGGAGTTGTCCTGTCTACTGGGGGTTCCTGTTGCAGACTCGTGTGGTGTCCCCTCTCCGGGCGTTGAAGATCGGCCATTGGAGGAGGAGGTCGAGGATGCCGTTCCCGACGGGGAACATGATGAGGAGGGAGGAGAACCTCGGCTGGGAGGTGACGACGACCGTCTCGGCTGCCTTCGACGCAGATGGTCATCTCTTCTGTCAGCCCTCTCCTTGAGCCGGTTGAGTCGTTGGAGGACCTATTGCATCGTAGCGTTCAATGCCTCTAGTCCGCCGGGCAGGCCCGCTAGAGTCAGCAGTTCCTTCTCCTGGTCGTCCAACCTACTTTGGAAAGACGCCAATTTGCGTGTGAGGGAAATGCATGCAACAGAGTTTATATTTGTTACCTCCCGCAAATTGTCGAGCTCATGCCCGAGCATCTTTCCAAGCGACGGGGGAGCTACAGGGGGTCTCCCTTTTGTCCTCGTGGCGTCTTGGCTGTCAGACAGTTTGCTCGGCGAAGCGGAGTCGATAAAAATTGCCCGCGACCCCGATGTCGCCAAGCGAGGCGATGCCGCTACTTCAGCTGCTACCGCCTTGCCTTTATTTCTTGCTGGAGATGGTTGTGGCGAGGGCGGAGTTCACTCCACCTCTGCACTGTCAGCAATCCCCTCTACTTCTACTGGAGGAGTCTTCGGCGGTGGAGTCGATGATATCCCAAGTTCCCTTAGGATCTCGTCGAACGTTCCATTGTCATCATTGCGCGGAAACTCCTCCCCTACCTCTGCAGGTCTTGAAGCAGCGTCGGGACTTGTGGTCGTCTCTTCCGCGGCAGATCCCGAGGTTTCTATTCCGATGACATCAACAACCACCGACTCCTTCTCAGCCATCACCATCCTTGTTGTGACGGTGGCAGGTATGGTTGGAGTGACGACAACTTGATCAGTAGTTGACGTTGACAGCTCTGGGGCTGGTCTCTCTGGGGCCCTTGTCTCGGCTACAACCGCTGTGTTGTTTGCTATAGCTTCGATCTCAGCGGTTGTAAAGACTAGTTTTTCTGCGTCGTAGTCGGCGCAGTGAGGGAGAGGGAGAAGTATGTTCATTCTAGAGAACTTGTAGAAGAAGTTCCTCCCCTCCTTCTTGATGATGCTGGTCCTGATCAGGTACTTGGTGTCAAACACCTCGTCGCCTTGCGTCCTCGAGTGAGTGTGTGGCTCTGCTGGGTACTCGAGTCCTACTTCTATGAGGTTGATGATGCCGCCCATGCAGTAGTCTTTAGTGGCTCATTCATCAGATGGAATCTGTTCAGCGGGAAACGGCAGAGGTTGATCGCATGACCCTCCATTTTGTGCCACATAACGTGGAGCTCTTCAGTGTACATGTTGCTGGATTCGTTCTTGTTGAATAGCAAGAACGCCACTAGCTTGTGCACTATCCTCCAGAAGCACGAGTGCACTGCCACCACTTTCTTTCCCGGCTTGAAAGAAGATTCGCCGATTAGCCTACCCCAGAGTGTCACGGGATCGAACCCATCTCCCTCGGTGATCTTCTCACCGTTGTTCATCAGATTCTCCTCCTCCTCGTTGGAAGAGAATATCTTGGTTAGCAGCTTCTCAGAGATGGCGTACTCCGAGTTGTAAAGTCGGGCCTGGAGTCTGTCCGGCCCGCCGAATTCCTCTTTTTCAGCAACGGAGTTCTTTACTCGTTTGAGCAAGGACATGAATTCCATGGTTAACTTTGTTTATGAGGAAGTCCTGCTGAAACATATCTTCTTCAGCCCGACCATAGCAAGCACTTTCTTCAGCCTTTTCAGAATCCCCAGTTCAGCAAACGAGGCTCTATGGCAGAACCTGCTTGGATGGTAGACCTTTGCAATCAGCTCAGCATAGTGACGAGCATGCTTGTCGTCTCATGGCTCGAAGTCCCCCGACAAGAATTACGGGGGTTCTGCTGCTACTAGAGGCATTGGGGTTGGAATAGGTGTGGTTGTCTCTTCAACCCTAGCCTTCTTCCTTGTATCTGACGTCCCAGCCTGTCCCAGATTTGGGTGCTTGGGCCTGGCAGACTGCCCTTCAGTAGTAGTTTCCGGGTAGATCCTACTACCCTGTGCGTCGACTGGGACGGCGGTCGTCTTAACGCGAGCCATTTCTGCAATTTAATCAATAATAAGAGAAATATGTTAATCTTTGGAAGAAATATAGTCGAAGAATAAATGAATAATTGGATATCTTTCCCTACTAAGATGTTCCCTCGTCTCGTATCGGGCAACACATAAGGTCCGCAAGCGAGTTCATGTGCCCGACATGAGGGTGGGTATCGCTCGATGCTAACAAACGATAAGGCATCAAACTCGTGGTCCTGTCGGGCGATAAGGGGTGCCCGAAATGGCTCGCAAACAAAATGATGTGTCGCCCGACACAAGGACGATACAAACATGAGCGACACGTCTATCGGCCGATAGGATGTATCAGCCGACAGGATGTCGCACGATATTCCTATCAGGCAATACGAGGCTGATCAGAATACAAGGCCAATAGTCTGTATATACAAAAGGAATCGTGTTGGGTAATATAGACTACCGAGCGATAGGGTCTGTCGGACGATAGGTCTATCGGGAGACAGGGTTTGTCGGGTTGTACCTCTTCGGTGCTCAGGTGTTCTTTCACGATACGAAGGCAAACGATTTCTCACGCGACACAGGAGCAAAAGGCACAAGGTCCTAGCACAAAACGGAAGTGCGAGAGCAGTGAAACTAGCATCCCAACACGGTAAAACTATCAGACTATATATAGCAAGTAAACTCAACCGGGGTGATAATGTGGGTGTTGGGGCGCGCGTCGGCCATTGGGGTGACTTCATGCATGTCAGACAGTCTTTCATTCGGCTCGAGAAAAATTATCCCAATCTGCTCGATGTGTGCTGCCAAACCATTGCACCCATAATGACGCTTCGCGGTCACTAACTCCCACAATGTTCAAAACGCCGGTTGGGCATCCTCCCTATGCGGCTCGAAAATAAACAGTTTAAAGGTGGGTGATGAGTAAATCATCATTGGCCAGAGACTAAAATCCCAGCCTTAGAGGGTATTACTCATCCCAGAAAAACAAAGGTGGTGACCCATAAAAGAGTCAGTGCATGTGGCGCATGCACTGCCTCGGGCCTTATTACAGACCATAGTGTTCGTAATGTTCATATTGCTAGAAAGTAAAATGCATCCTATACTAGGAATATAAAAACTCGGGACGCCTCCCGAAAAATGCCAGGTCCTTCTGTCTTCAGTTTTTGGGCTTTCTCTACATCATCATTCCTTCAGCTACTGTCCTGGTCTTTTTGCTGGCTCGGTGTTTGATGGAATTATACCCGACGGGTTCTTGACTATCTCAGCGAGCTGAGCTAGTTGTTGGTCAATTTGGCATTGGTGTGTTTGCATGTCCGCCAATTGTACCTACAACGAGTTCAAAACACCTGAATTCGATAAAGCGCTTTGCGTGAGCTGGTTATTGATCGTGTCCTGCTTCTTAACGAAGTCGAACAACTGGCCAATCACATTTCCCTGAGTCGTCCCCTTGTCCTACTCTCGGCCAGTCCCTTGATAATTTCCTTGCGCTGGGAAGTTCCCCTTTGCTGATTGGAACTGGTTTCCCTTGGAGTATGGGCCAGATCCCCCTCTCTTTTCATAGGATTGCGTCGGCTTGGATGAGTTGTGCAGCTGATGGGAGTTCTCCACTGTGTCCTTATTGCCGTAGTTGAAGTCGGGGTGGTCAGGCCTTTTGAAGTTCATGTAGGAGACGTTCTCAGTTCCTCCGTCCTCTGAATCAGAATCTCTACCTGCATCCGTTCGGGTGTAGACGCAGTTGTCTACCCCGTGGCCGCCTTCCCCACAGGTAACACACTTCATAACTTTCTCGCTTTGCTTCTTTCCCTTCCCACTGGACTCTTTTAACTGCTTCATATCAGTCACGATCTTTTAGATCTAAGATGTTATGGTCTCCAGAGACTTGGACTCAAGAGAGGATCCTTCACCAGCCTTTTTCCCTTGCCCTCTGTCAGATCTGTCAAAATCAGTCCCAGCTCATAGCTCGGCTATGTTCTTGATTATCCTCTCAGATTTGCTCGGCTTTTTCCCCAGGAAGTCACTTCCTGCCATGGCATTTAGTGACACCCTTTCTTCGGGGGTCAGACCGTTGTAAAAGGTGGTGATTAGGAACCCCTCCTTGTAGTTGTGGTGAGGGTAGTCCCTCATATATTCCTGGTATCTCTCCCATGCTTCGTGGAGATTCTCATTTGGTCCTTGCAAAAATGAGGTGATCATTTGCCTATTTCTTACCGTCTTCTTGGTCGGATAGAATTTATTGACAAAAGCATCTGCTAGCACCCCCACCCATTTAGAGATTGGTGGGGAAGTCCCAAATACCACGATAGAGGTTTATCTTCTAGGGAGAAGATGAAGCCCTTGCAGTATATTACCTCCTGCGGGACGCCTCGCATCTTGATCGTATCACATATATTCTTAAAGGCATCTAGGTGATGATAGGGATTGTCATGCCAAGAGCTCCCTCTAAAACTCTTATTTTGAATCATAGAAATCACAGACGGCTTTAACTCAAAGTTGGTGGCGTGGAAGCGTGGTACGATCACCGGACACCGAGAATTGTTAGCCTTTGAGGAGGCTAACTCCCTTAGGGTCTTCTCTTCTTCTTCTGAGTCATCGTTGCCACTTCTTTCCGGGCATCGTTCCTATTTGTGGTTCTGATTTCTTCTGTGTCGGTGATGGTGACGAGGTCTTTCTTGGTGATGATTTTCCTCAGAGTGCTCTGTTTCCGGATCCTCAAGTTGATCGTTCCCGTCATAGCAGTCGTTGTCGAATGGTGGTGGTGATTCATCCCTCGCCCTTCCTTGGTGTTCTCCCTCAACGCGTTGTGGGTTGACACGAGGGGGCATGGTTTGGTTCAGGTGAACTGCGGACCGGTATCAGAGCTTGGTGGAATAGATTGTTGTTCTTCAGAGTCCCTAAAATGGCCTGAAAAATCAAGTTAGAAAGTTAAATTATTATTATTGGGCAAGAAAGAACAAATAAGAAAAACAAAACGAAAGAGAGTGCTGTCAAGCTCATTTCTAAGCTTGAGGCACTGGAATGTAGTTAGTGGATTCAGGTTCATCTACAGTACTGCTATTGCCTTGTCCCCGGCAACGGTGCCATAAAGTTTGACCGGCCTAAATCTCACGTCCAAAAGTGGAGGCAGATTTGAGGTAGTCGAGCTTTACCATTTATAAACTTGAATCCTTCTAGGCCCCCGCAACTTTGTTTACGGGGTTGAAGTAGTCATACGGGGTCGAACACAGGGACAAGGGGGCTATTGAGAATCCAGAATTGTCACGCTACACTCCAGCAGATATTAAATGATGATAAAATTCTAGAAGGGGAATCAACAAAGTGCCACAAATAAAATAGGAAAAAAACTATCTCCAACTGGAGTTACAAGAAAGATTTAAGGATTTATCAATTAGCAGTTTTTAGGGGTGTTCATGCAATAGAAATGGTAAAATAAAACTAGAGCTAGAGCAGAGTACAAAGGATAAGACTACAGTAATACAAGAGGTAATAATAACATCATGTACCCCTCCTCTCAGAGCGGGTACCTCTAACCCAGTACCAACACCCCTCTCGAGGTTGCTGGCCTTAAGTTAGAGTGGAATGTCACTGAAAGCAGCTCCATTCCTGGCACTCTCGTACTCCAGAATCGGACCAAACGCTAGAGCCGCAACACGACTCTCGAAGTTGTTGCGACGGGAAAACACGGTTCGGTAGCTAATTGAAATGCGATCCAAAACATGCAAGCTAGCACTCAGATATTAGACATAGCAGTCATCCAATCATATGTACCAAGCTTAGAGCAACAAGTAATTAAACTTTCCCATTTCCATAAACATTAAAGGTCTTAATACATTGCATGTAATAAAGAATTCAATAATAGAATTAAGACTATGTTGCCCTCTTGATGTAGAAGGTCGACAGACTAAGCGACTCTCCCTTCCCGATATCGGTCAGAGGACTGGCCCGATACAGCTGTGTCGGGCGGCACACCCTCTCGGGCGACACGCACTACACTCGATTGTATCGTTCAAGGACCCTGGCCGATACGCTCAAGTCGAGCAACACGCATGACGGGCGGAGCGTATCGGGTTCGATATTGAGTCGGGCGAGGAGCGACGCGTTCTACCGTAAGGCGCCGGTGTCACTTATCTACATTGGCCGATATCGGCCCTCAGTGTCATCCGGGACAGTCCTAAGTGAACCATCCCCTCCCTCTCGGGATGAGGAAAAGCTCACCTAGTGTCGCCCGACACGAGCACTGGGGCACGATATGTTTTCTCTCGCAATTTCCTCCGAAGGTATCTTTGGGTTCCCAACCGTCCGAACTGTCTTTTCGGCTTCCTGTAGCTCCTATTTATAGGCAGTGGTTGGGGAAGTCATGGTGCTCGAAGCGCCATGTGTCCCCCTTATTGCGGGTCGGTGGACGGCTGATACTGGACATCACTCGATGCAAGGTGCTGGCTATCAGTCACGTGGTGGGCGGCATGCCTGCCGGTGGGTGGCTGTGTCACCCGACAAGTTGGGTTGTCGAGGTGGCTTTGGCTCCCTGTCGGGTAGAAGGTGTGTCGTCCGCCTGTTCCTATCGCGCGGCGCCCCTTTGTCTCACGTCATCGTGTTGTTCCGCCATGTCGGGCGGGGTCTGTATCGGGCGTCTGCAGGCCGAAAAGACTTGGACTTATTCGTGGGCCGGAGTCGGCCCTTATTGTTATCAAAATGTACCAAACGGAGAGGAAATACTGCAAATAATGGAAGTATTGGAGTTAGAACATTGCTTGGCCAATTATTGCAAAAATGCTTATAAAAGAGAGGAAAATAGCAGAAAAGGGCAGTTTTGATAACAGAAAACCAGGCGAAAACATCACAAAATTCGGTGTTATCAATCCCCACAGGCAAGTTTATAACTTTCCCTCTTTTGGCTTTTCATTCATCTATGTGGTGGTTTCCCAAATGGTGAGTTCTAGTTGTGTTATCCTGCTACTCTCTGTTATGACACTTTTGAATAATGAATTTAGAGTTTTTCTTCCACCTAAGATTGTAGTTTGATGCCATATTTTCGATATTCTTGATGTAAAGGTTCCTCATATTGGTTGGCCTTGGTGGCTAGTTTTTTTCCAGCCTCATACCACTGTGAGACCCTAGTTTGGGATATCTAGGATGCCTGGCCATAATGAAGGTGCCTAACACCTTTCCTTCCAATGATATGAACAAGATCTAGGTTTTCCTTCACTCAATTATGTTATTACTCTTGATGTTCTTCACTGAATCAAAGGAAAAGGATGGTTGGAAGAACTTTATTAGTTTTACCCCTAGCCATTCAATACGCCAATCCTTCAATAGGTATTTTTATATTTTTCAAGCGTGCCAAGCTATATACCATGCAGAAGGGAAACATGTGAAGTGGATGAGGGTTGTAGGTCCATGAGAATGTGGGTCTTTTTCCAGTATGTTTATTTGGATAATGTTTTACACATGAATTTTCCCAAATTTTCAGTTGGTTAGAATCTTCAAAAGTTAATATCTAAATAATTATATGTCAGAAAATTTTGCAAAAATAGTCATTCGAAAGCATTTTGAATAAGAAAAACAATACAACATTTTGAAGCCTAATTTGTCTTCATTTTTCCTTGGTTCATGAAAGACCCACCAAACTATAGAAATTTGGTTGAATATCAATTATTATTGAATGTTAAGTTATTTTATAGGGTATTTAGGGTTCTAATCAACCCTAACAATGTGACTAGAATTTCTTCAACCTAAGGATGTTACTAAGGTCATATCTTAGAGAGAGGTAAGTGGGTCCATGCACTGTGAGTATTAGGTATTGGTTTTAATTGGCATATATTTTATTATGATGACCATGATAAATTATATGTAGAGTTATGTATTTCAAATTAAATCCTAATTACAGGAATGGTTCAGTTATTAATTGATTATGGTGGTTCAAGGTTATTTCAAGAAATTTTTTTTACAGACAATTAATTCATCCCATTGCAAATAGGTTTCAAAATTGTGACCTCTCATTCATACAACATCAACTCTACCACTCAGGTGCCACTACATTGGCATTATTTCAAGAATCCATGTCATGTTCATGTAAAATCAATTCAAGTAAAATTTTCAAGTTAATGATTAATCATGTAATTAGTTGTATTATTTTGTCCTCATCATGTTAATGATTAGCCTTCATACCATTTGAGTTCAAATGGTGCATAGTGGCACTTATGAGTAAATTATGAGTCCAATTAGAGCATTATTAATGGCACTTAGATGCAAATCATGTGCTCAATTGGATCATAACTAATGGTACTAAGGTGCAAATCTGGAGTTCATGTGGAACATTAGTTGAGCCTATGGGCATTATGAGCACAATTGGTACATAAAAGCAAAGGAAAGTCTAAGCAAACACAAAAAGCATATTATGTGAATCCAAGATTTATTGTTTAATTAGTTTTATTTCTTATTGCCAAGTTATTATGTTGTTATAGCAATACTCAATTCCTCTTACACTTGTGACATACCTTTAATTAGTTTTTTTTCTTATTTTTATTGCATGCATGGCTCAGGGCATGATGCTCGTAGGTATAGAGAAACTTCGTGGATAGATTCATATGAAGATCAACCCAAATAATAACTCAATATTTTTACAAGATTTTCTTGGTGGGGTACCATGTGCCTTGATGATCCAGTCATTTAGATTAGAGTTGTCTTCATGTTCTAAATCATGCTTAGATGTTAGATGATATATTCAAGATCTCAATTGTACTAGATTGCCTTTGAACTCTGTATGAAGCAATATCAGTATGAATGCATGGTGATTGTTTACTTTGTTTGCATTGTTTATTATTCTTGTGACATCCCTTTGAGCTAAAATATCATGTGCTATGAAAAACATGGGAGTTGCTTTTGCAAATACATGTATGCTTAAAGGGGGGTGTTAAAATTGTTCTATTAGTCATTTTCTTAGATAAAATGGAATAAAGATTTGTACATATGTACAATGAATTAAAAATATATAAACAAATTGACAACCAACTTTATAATTTATTTCACTTATCAAATATACCTCTGATTGTAGGCATTGTGCTCGTTTATATCTAGTAAAATTGTTGATATTCTTAGCTTTATGTTGAATATATTCAAAAATTGATTTGGACTTAGCTTTAAAATGTGTATAAATGTGCATCTGGTCGGTTCTAGCATTATATCCTTTCAAAAATTGGACAGAATTTAAAAATAAGAAATTTGAATTTTCAAATCCATTGTTTTATTTGTAAGAGTAATAACTACTAGTAGTTGGGCTACGACTGCATGCATGGAGTGACTACATGCATGCAAAATGGTGCAAAACACACTAACAATTTTTTCTCTTATAAGATTGTATCACACAATGATTAAAGGTGTGTATATTGGATGATTTGCATGTTTGTGACGTAGAGGCATGAATGTTGATGGAGATGATTTGATGTGAATAATTTCCCTATGCAATGAATCATAATACTCACACCATGTTGGTCATCCAACATATACTTTCTTTTAATAAAGGGAAGTGTTACTCCTAAAGATGAAGAGAATAAGAGACTCTCCAACTGGACATTAAAGGAGAGAGAAGGTCATACAAAGGAAGGAAAGCAATTTGTGGAAAAGAAAGAGGGACGCTCATGGGGAATATGCATTAAAGGAGAGGTACATGATCGAAAAAGGAAGAAAAAATCATTATTAGCAATTAACTTTAGGAGTGAATGCAATTATTAATAGGGAGTGAATGAAAAGAGGGACAAGGATAGAGATTCATATTAGTCAATTTTAATTAGCATCTAATGATAATAGAGATGGATGAATGAACAGAATTGTGTAAATATAATAAACTATTTTTTATTGATACAAGGAAGATGAACTTTTATTTTATATAAAAGTTAAAGTAACCTTAATTTTTAAAATAATGTTGGATGCTACTAATTATTTATGAGTGTTTCCAAGATTGAGGGTCCTTTTATTTATTTCTGAGTGTTTTCTTGTTAAAAACATATATTTAAATAAAAGATATCTACATAATAAAATTTATGTATGCTTTATGATACATCCAAAATAAAAAAAAAATTATGATAGTTATATAGCATGTAAAATATTAAAAATGGTGATTTATTTTATAATATATGCAAAATAAAATAGTAAAATTTAAAATATATTGAATAATTGTTCCTTAAACAATGTTAGCATTTCATATTTTTTAGGATATTTTCATTGTACATGCAAAACTAAATTAATAACAATTAAGATTGAATTGCTTATTTATGTGTACAATTTATATGAGTATTAATTATTTAAGAGGATAAATTTTGTCAAATGAGGATTGTTTTATTATTTTTTCAGTATTATTTTATTATAAAAGCATATTTAAATTGAGTATAAAATATACATTCATGCAAAAAATTATATAGTGAAAAATAAGAAATGTTTGTTATATATAAAATAAAATAGTGTAAGATGAGCATTAATATGTAATTTATGTGTTCTAAATTTATTAATATTGGTGATTTATGAGAATGTTTTTATTAACTGGGTTATTATATTAATTTATAGTACTATATTATTATAAAATAAAATAAAAAATATAGTGTAATGAATGTCTACAAAACTACTTTGTAAAATATGAGGATATTTCCCTATCATCAAAGTGCCTCTGAGGTCTCACACGAACCTCAGTCTATTTGCATAATAAGAAATGAGGGTTTTTTAGTAGTTATGTGTACAACTTTTTTGATAGCATTTTTATTTTTGGCAAATACAAATATTAAAAAAGGAATTTTTTATTATGGGTATTGTCTTAATATTATATATAAATATATATATATATATATATATATATATATGTATATATATGTATATTTGATATTGTAAATAGAATCATGAAAAGTTATTTATGTAGTAAAAATGATGGTTGTTTTATGATACACAAAATAAGGATTATAACTATGAGGATTGTTTTAGCAATTTGTGCTTACTATTTTGTATAGTACGAATTATTTATGATGAATCTTATATTAAAAGATTATTATTTATTGACTTTATAAGTAACATATTATTATACAATTATATCTATAAAAAGTAGTTAATAATAATGTACGTGAAATATTTTGTATAGAACAAATTAGGTTTGTTTCTAATACATACAATAAATAAACATAAAAATCATGTTTGTTGTATTATTAGCACTAATTGTTATGCATATTATTTTTGTGGGGATTCTTTTACTATGATGATTGTTTTATAAATTTTATGAGCACTATATTATCATACAAATATACTTTATAATGATTTTTTTTCCATATCACATAACTTAAATGTAGAAAGGAATTCAGGTTGCTTTATCAACTTGTGTATATACTTTTCTCTAAGTATTATTTATTCATGCATAAATTTGTTACTAAATGATATTATATGAATTTTATGAGAACTGAATTATTATAAATTATATATATGAAATATAGTACATAAAATGTTGGTAAAATTATTTACATTGTAATAAATGATTATTCCAATACAAACACATTTAAAAAAGTGAAAATTGAGAATTATTTTATTATACTTGCACTACTATTAATTAGTACTATTTATTTATGAGAAAATTTTTATCAAATGAGTATTTTTTTAATTATTTGGTATTTTCTTACTATAAAGTACGTTTAAACATAACTTAGTGTATATAGATTTGTGCAAAATTATTGACATAGAATAAAATGTGGATTGTTCCCCAAAACATAATAATAATATTAATAATAATAATGAGGATTGCTTCATTAATTTATGTGTGTTTTTTTCATATTACCATTACTAATTATGTGGATTTTTATTGTTATGTGAGGATCATTTTGTTAATTTTATGAGTAGTACCTTATTATAGTAGTGTATCAGTACAGTGATGTTAGTGGTTTGCACACTAAAATTTGCTAGGGAAGGAAAGAGCTAGAGTTTAATCCCTAACAAATAACCCACAAGTGATTGGATCAATCAAAGAATAGATAAGGGTCAAACCCAACATTATTAAGAATCATTTATAGAACTAGTCATCAAGAATAATATTTAAATCTAGTTTTCAGAGTGATAATAAACTAATACTGAAACTAAATATTTCAAATCAATTGTTCAATTTAAAATTTTAATTCAATTCCTAAAATTTTCTTGAATTACTAGGTTTCATTGTCACAACCTACGTACTTATCCAATCAATACAACTTAATAAATTTCTAATGGATTGAACAAGGCCCAAGAGAATTTGCCTCGTTACAAATTTTGAATTCACATGAACAAAATTCCCTGAGGGATCGGGGGTCTCATTACCCATGGTTTGCAATATTTAGTCATCCTATAGGATCCCTTTTGGGATCGCATTTGGAATATTACACATCCGTTTGGAACCTAACCCTAAGTTTCATGGTCATTATTCATTGGATTATATCAAAAAATGCTAACTGAGTGATGGATTTAGATAGCAAGAAAAACTAGAATTGAGAGCATTCTAATCATATTAGAATCACCAATTTTAATAACAATAAGACAATGTATGGTGATGGGGATAATCATGATGCCCCAGTGAGAATGTCTTCTTGGTCATGTCTGAAGAAATAACATAGACAGAAGGAGAGAAGTCATGTCATTGATTGGATAACAAAGGTATCTAGATACTATAGTATGTTATGACTTCAATGATCCAAAGAACTCAACTAGGATGCTATCCTTCTTTGTAATCTTCTTCTGTCTCCTACTCAGAAACCTATCCTCCTTAAGTCAAAATTGGATATGATCTAGGTTTAGCTGCCACTTTAATTATATCATTCTTTTGGGATGGTGGTTGGAAATTACACTTTGTCGGTGGTGATGATAGTGTGTCCAAGTAATTTGGTCAACTAATCACTTACATAGTAGTGTCACTATTGGCCTTTTGGTTGGATGATCATTGGAGGGGGATCTTCCATCTGCTTCTTAATGAGGTTTCTACAGAATATTTTAATCGAGCAAATGCCACAGGAGTTCACCCAATCTACGGAATGGTGCATTTGTTGTATTTCTCTAGATTAGGATTTATCTAAATATTTTTTGCTAAGAAACTATCTAGGTTGGTTGATCATGTGGTCTCTAAAAGTTCTAAAGTTACTGAATCCATGTGAGCAATAGGGAATTAATTCTAGTCAACCAAACTCATGAGTAGATCTCCTGATCAACACAGTATTTGTGTATGTTTTCCATAGGTGGATCCCTCGGTCATCGTGATGGGTTGTCCATCTCATGGTTCCAAAAATAATTAGGGATTATAGATATCTTATCGGCCAACTAATAAGTCAAATAGATAATGAGTTCACTCGATCTTGAGAGTCGATTGGGAAAGTGTTGGAATGGATAGGTAACTTGGTTGACTAGGTGGTCTGATCGGAAGATCTGCCTACCAGAATGTGCGAAATAGTTGAATCATCATGTGAACTTGTTCAGATTAGGGGTATGGGCTTGGTGAAGAATCCTTTGAGTGCTTTATAGTTTATGTATTCTTAAATCTATAATGGAGCAAGGAAAATGATCAAAATCCTAGTTATTTAGGAATAAGAGCAAGAATAACAAAACTAAGAAAAATGTGATATAATTGGTGACTGAAATGAGTGATATTAAACCACAAACCACAATAAAAATATGAAAGCAGAGTGGGGGGCAGCGGAGGCGAGTGATCCAGGAGAAGATGATGGTACAGTCTCTATGGAGACTTGGAAATCACCGGAAGATGGGAGTAAGATGGGCCGCAATCCAAAGCATGAAGGGAGCCATGAAAGACGATCTAGAAGTCCAGGAAGGGCGAGGAATGGTGGCACTAACGCGCAACAAGGTGTTGACGCCACGAGCGCGGGTAAAATCTGTATCCCAAATATGGGAATAGAGTTCCATTATGGAGGCATGCGAGGGCCATCCCAGACAGGGAATCAAAGCGGGGAAGTACCGAAGGAGAGCGGCGCTGCGATCACCCAAGAAGACGAAGGAGGCACACATCCACTGGGGTTTTTCCCACCTCTTGTAGGAAGCACCCAGGAGACGCAGGCCCCCCTGATACCTCAACCTGCAAATGTGTGGGGGCAGAATAGATCCAGAACCACTGCTAGAACGGCGATGAACGGATCAACATACCTTTTCCTAAACAAGCTATTCAAAGAGCATCTTGATCCGGAGGTGGTCAACCTTTACATCTCCGATAGACAGCCTGAAATCACGATCGACCCTATGTATGAAGAATTCCTTGTCAGGCCATGGCAATATGTTGTCGTCGTGAAGGCCATGGGGACCCAACTAGGGTATATGACCCTAAGAGATCGCCTACGAGCCATGTGGAGCCTAGTAGGAAAGTATAACATATATGAACTGGACCTGAATCACTTTGTAATCCAACTTTCATGCCGGCGGGATTACGACATGGCCATGACAGGCGACCCTTGGAAAATCTTTAGATGTAACCTAATCGTCTGGGATTGGCACCCTTCCTTTATTCCTTCTTTTGATCTGCCGCGGAAGATCGTATGTTGGGTCAGGATCCTGAATCTCCCTCTACATCTGTACGTCCAAACAATTTTCAACTGTATAGGCACGACTCTCGGAAGGATGGTAAAGGTCGACGACCACACCATTAAACGCACCAGAAGCAAATTTGCTCGCCTCACCGTCGAACTTGACACCATGACAGAATTGGCGTCCAGTATTGTTATCAATGGATTAGACTTTGAAGTAGAATATGAAATATTCCCGTTTGAGTGTGCAACCTTCGGCGAAGAAGGCCACGCATCTGTGCAATGTTCCATAGGGATTGTGTAGCCGGAAGCTAACTGAAATAATCCACCCCCAACTATGGATGAACCTATTACAAACTTAGACAGTCAGTGGAGAACACATAAATACCGGTGGGGACACCAGGGGAAACAACAGCCTACTGGAACGCCTATGAGCTCTACCACCCGGACGAGGAATCGTTTTAATGACCTGATAGTAGAAGATGAATCGACTGAAGCAAACACGAACACCAGCCAAGAGGGAAAGCAACCGGCAGAAAAGCCTGTGGGACACAAGAACACTAAAATATGGAGGAAGAAGAAGACATCGGAGAATATTGAGACAGCTGAACAAAAGGGGAAAGTTCTAAGGGACATCACAAACCAGCTCCAAAAACCTACAGTAGGCCATGTACAAGGCGAGAAAACCAATAAAACATCGGACCACACAGTAGTGAACCCGAAGGTTGATGAGGTGATCGAAATCATCCCTGAGGTGGAGGAACCTGTGACCACTACTGCTACAATGCATACCTCCCGTAGTAGAAAGAAGAAATGAGATAGTGACACTACAGCAGCCACTTCTGCTATTCCCAGAAAATCCTTGACAGGAAAGATGTTTAAGGGCAGCGGAACAAAGATGAAGTGGTCGGGGGTTGTGAAATCAGCAATGGAAGGTATCCGAAGAAGCCCCTGGCTCAGAGGAAGCTCGGAAGCAGAAATCATACTGGATGTTCTAGGTGGAGCAGAAAACAATGGTGCAGACAACAGGGAGACCAATGAAAATCAGTCTTAACTTCCCGTTTAAAAGAATCCTCAGTTATAATCCGTGTGTGATGTGTAAATTGTTGCGCTGGAATGTGAGAGGAATCAGAAATGATGACACATGCAGAATTCGAAAAGAACTTGTCTATACACACAAACCTACTATTACTGTTGTTTTAGAACCTTGCATCAGTGCGGACAAAGCTACTCAGACTATTAAGAAGCTAGTCTTTCCGAACTCTCACCGCTCTAAAGCTCGGGGCTTCTCGGGAGGTATCTAGATCTGCTGTGATGTCACTGTATGCGATGTGCAGATTCTCAAAACACACCGCCGGTTTATAACCTATCGAGTGAACAAGTCTTACATTGCTACTTTCATATATGCTAACCCCCACTTTTAGGTTTGCAATCTTCTTTGGAAACACATCAGCGAAATGGGTAAGAGCTTCTCTGAACCGTGGATAGTCTTCGGCGATTTCAACACTACCATTTCTTCATCTAAGACTGTTGGCTACCAGACCTATAACACCCGTGAGGCCCAGCTCTTTTCAGCTACACTTCTTGAAGCAGGCCTAACAGACCTCAGATTCTCTGGGCAAAAATTCACTTTCAGGCATGGTTTCAAACAAAGCAGGCTTGATCGAGGCTTGGATAATAATGACTTTCTTTCTTCCTTACTGAAGGTTGCGGTGACCCATCTCCATAAAGTTGAATTAGACCACTACCCTCTGTTGATTCAAACTCGGTCGAGCTCGTACAACAAGAAGAGATTTGTCACCAGGGCTTCATGGGCATAGGATCCCTCTTTCAATCTCTGCCTTGAAGGACACTGGAGCATAAGTCTCCCTTTTCATGAGGCCCTTGCGCTCGCCAGGCAGCATATCTACGACTGGGATTTAGAGAAAAACAAGAAGAAGAGAGAAACTAAAGATCGACTTCTACGGAACATAAACACCCTTCAAACGAATCTAGCTTCTAGTTATGATGTAATCACTCACAATCTATGCACTCAGATGGAGGGTGAGCTCAATCTCATTCTTAAATAAGAAGAGGAGGATTCGAAGTAGAAAAGCCACGTCAACTGGATCAGAGAAGGGGATTCCAATACCCATTTCTACCAAGCCTTTGTGAATCAAAGGAGAAGATCCAACAAGTGCCAAATTATCAAAAATCCATCTGGGGAATGGATTACGAATGAGGATGATATCTTCAAGCTGGTCACAGATTATTTCATAGACCTGTTCACTTCTAATAGCAATACCAGTCAGCAACACATTGACAAAATTCCTGCGCGGTTCGCTCCTGTGGTTGGTGATGAACACAGTAGATTGGCTAAACAAGCTCAAATGGATGAGATTTATGAAATCCTAAAATCCATGGACCCCTATAAAGCAGATGGTCCAGACGGCACAACTACACATTTCTTGTTATCCAATTGGTCGATCCTTCAAGATTCTATCTGCAAGACTGTCCAGGAGGCTCTAAGTTATGGAATTCTGAACGAACAACTTTGTAATGCTACTGTTGTCCTTATTCCCAAAGTTCCCAGACCTAAACTCACAAGCCATTTCCGCCCTATTTCACTTAATAAGACCATTCTTAAACTTTTTTCAAAGGTCGTCGTCGAAAGATTGAAGAAATGGCTACTGGTTTGGATTAACCCAGCACAAAGTGCCTTCGTCCCGGGCAGGAAAATTTCTGATAACATCTCTGCAGCCCAGGAAATTATACATTCCATGAAACGGAAGAACTCTAAGAAGACCATGGCCATTAAGATCGATCTCACAAAAGCATATGATAGATTGGCTTGGAATTTCATTGAGGATACTTTGAAAAGGGTGAACCTCCCCACCTGCATGGTTAAGTATATTATGAGCTCTATCACTAGTGGAAGCTCTACCATTACTTGGAATGGCAGGAGTTCGACCAACTTCAGACCGAGGAGGGGTCTAAGACAAGGCGATCCTTTAAGCCCTTATATACGTGTTCTTTGTATTGAACGATTAAGTCAATTGATCGTAGAGTGTGTCAATTCTAGAAGATGGCAACCCATAAAATTGGGCAGAAAGGGTCTGCAGATTGCTCATCTTTGTTTTGCTGACGACATACTCATGTTTGCCAAAGCCAATACTACCAACATTGATACAATCCTGCATTACTTCAAGGATTTTGAGCTGGCTTCGGGTCAAGCCATTTCGGTTGAGAAGACAAGGATCTACTCCAAATGTGTTTCCCATTAGGAAGCTACCCAAATCTGTAATTGCAGTGGGCTGCAACGAACTCAGGACCTGGGGAGATACCTAGGGGTCATGATCCTCCATACGAGGGTGAACAAGAAGACCTACAGTGAAGTGTTGGATAAAGATACTAATATAGTTATCTCCTGGGCTGCTCAGACCTTATCTTTAGCTGGACGCATCTTCCTTGCCAAGAGCACCCTCGCCACCATTCCTACTTAAATTATGAAAACTTCAAAGCTCCCACTACAACTCTGTGACAGAATTGATGGAGAAATCTGGCGGTTTATTTGGAGTGGAGGGCGGAACAGGAGAGGGACACACCTTGTGTCTTGGGAATGGCTTACAAGCAAGAAGATTCATGGAGGCATGGGCCTCAAAGCCATGCGGGACTGGAACCAAGCGCTCCTTCTTTGACACAGCTGGGATATATGGTGCGGAAGGAGCACTATATGGTGCACAGCCATGCGAGACAAACTGATGAATAGCAATCCAGGGACAACTTCTAATCTGTCTCTCCTGGCGAAAATTGTTCTATAAATGAAACCCTTTATGCAATCTAATACTTTCATGAGCCCTATGAGTGGGAATAACATTAATGTGTGGTATGACTCCTGGCTCCCGAGTGGCATTCGATTAGAGGATAATGCTAGATGAGCAATTTCAGAGGACCTTCGCGACCTGAAAGTGAGTAGCCTGGTGAACCTAGAAGGCCAGTGGGATCGAGAATTCCTAGATCTATGGCTTCCTGCAGATGTAGTCCAGGAGATTCACAACATCCAACCGCCAGTCGATACCGAGGCTGAAGACATATGTGTTTGGAAACAAAACACTGGTTGCAGCTATATGGCCAAGTCGGCCTATACGGCACTGCGGGCGAGCTATGAGGTTAAACGCCCAGGACAATGGACAATTATCTGGAGTGCCCAGGTGGCGGCGAAGGTGAAGGTCTTCATGTGGATCGCTGCTAATGGAGCCCTTCTCACTAACTGGAAATGTAGAAGAAGGCGAATGACCACCAATTCTGAATGCAGCCATTGTAACAAGGTCGACAAAACCAATCTCCACGCTTTGAGAGTCTGTGAAAAGGTGAAGCCAATTTGGAAATGTTTACACGTCGGTTCCATGCCTGCGAACGCCGTGTCAGTATCAGCGGATTTCTGGTCTTCAAACAATCTCGAGCAATGGATTAGTCAGGGGCTTCGATCAGGCGAGGATACCAGAACTATGTTTCTTATAGCTTGTTGGGTGATATGGAAACAACATAACTTGGAGGTTTTTGAAGCTAAAGAAACCCCAGTTACACAACAAGTAAACAGAATCCTTCTGGAAACCAGGAGAACCTTAGAAGCCTAGGACAAAGAGAAAGTCTTGAAGAACTCTGCTATACCAGCGCAACATGTTCCCCATACCATGAGACACCTATCTATGCATGTAGAAGCTTCCTGGAAGAAAGGTAAAGGCGCTATAGTTGTGGTTATACAGGACCGAGACAACCAATGGAAGGGAGGGGTAGGCCAACTGATCTCAGCAGATAGCCCCCTACAGGCAGAGTTTATGGCCATTGCCCTTGCTGCTAAGCTAATTAAATCTAGCATGTTGCACGACACCATTGTGGTTACTGACTGTATGACGGCCAGGAATATGCTACAAGATGACTATAACAGATATCCTAGATATGCCAATATGATAAGGGGGATCCAATTGATTTTGGAAGACACTGCGGCAATTTACCATGTGGAGAGGAAGCACAACGGTCCAGCTGATGCATTGGCTAAGGTCCATTTCCAAAACAACATTGGAGTCTGGTACTATGATATACCCCCCAAGGATGTCATTGATATTGGACAAATCCGTTTCTGTAATGGTAGTAGTACTACCATGTTTAATTCTATGCAAATAACTCAAATCTGTAATTTGCCTTTGAATATGCTTGCGCGAGGTGAGCAAGATGAATAAAATTATCGCCTGACTTTCCCCAAAAAAAAATATGAAAACTATGGATTCATCAAACGAACTCAAAAATAAGTATATTGAAAATATCCTGCCAAATAGTACTACCAGCTTGTCACATCCTCTCTTACATAGTATTACTTGGTTCCCAAAACGAATCATGGCCGAGAAACCCCAATTCTCCCGGAATCATATTATTTCATATTTCAAATTCCATGTATCTATTTCACATTGGTAATGAGTCTCCTTATCAAATCATGCTCATGACAATAACAATATCATCAGAGTCTGAAAAGATTCTGCACATTCCAATGACATTTACCCAAGTACAGATTCAGCTATGGAGAGAAATATTTTTGGGGTGGTTGCTTCCCCTAGGGAAGGAAATGGAGTGAATGGAGGTATGAAAGATCTGATCTTTAATCTCTCTTTTATTCGACTAAACATGTCTTATTTGTGTTGCAATTACATTGATTGCATTTTTTTCTATTTGATGTGCACATTGGCATCTTTTTTTTGGTACTCCCATAATACATACAAGGGGAATGGAAGAAGCAATGATGTGAGATAACAAGTTCCACCTCAAATTTGGCTTTTGGCATGTTCTTTTTGGCTTTTTGATATATTTTTGGAGAATGACAGGGTAAGAAGGTGATGGAAGAAGGGTAGAAGGAGGTTGAACTTGTGTGTCTCATTCTTGGGAATTTGGAGCATTGAAACAACTATAAGGAAATATGACAATAGAGATGGAAGTGAAAACAAAAAAAAATTCGTGCCATACTCCTAATGATCGATCGAGTCAACATCTATGAATTGGGAAGGAAGGTTTGTGAGGTATATATCTGGTCCTAGAGAAAATCCAGTAGCAGTCCTCACAATGATGTGCTTCTTTCACGATTAGCACCATGACTGTCGTTGATGGTGGCCCCCTAGTGTAGTACCACAGATGGTGGTTGACGACATCCTCCTAGACTGGTAGAAATGGCCTCCACCCCTATATGTAGTCTACATGAAACAATGGGAACTTCTGTCATTCTTTTAGAAATGTTAGGAAGGAGTTTCCCCTTTGATGTCAACGTGCTAGCATTGTCTTGTTCTCCCTAGTTGCCTCTCCCTTTTATGGGTAAGGTTTTATTTGGGCTATCATATTACCTCAACTATGAGAGGAATATGTTGGTCAGCATTAGTTGTATCTTCTGAAAGCCTTGACTATTCGTCCTATTTATAGGAGGGTTAGTGTCATGGTTTCTAGATCAATTGGGAGTCAAATTGTGGATTTTCATGAATTTTTGGCTGAGTGGGTCATCAGTTAGTCAACTCTACATTTGATTTGGTTGAATGACACCTCAGTAGGTGAAATTGAAAGCAGTCCTAGTCCCAAACATATAAGCTTTCAATGTGATGATCAATGCACAACATGATGTCAATATCAATCCTTGATCCAATCATATTGATCATCCATCAAGCAATTCACATTCTAAACTGGTCAGTTCATATTCGAAACTGGTCATTTCACATTCTAAACCATTTGATTCACATTCTAGTTTAGCCAATGTTCATCCATTGTCATTTAAATTGAGTCTCATTTGAGTCACTCGACTCAACACTTGTGTCAATCGACTCGCATTCCCAGTCAGCCAATTTTTTTCCAATGTTGTCTAAATTTAATACCTAAACACTTTAGCAATCAAGTTAAACCTTATTCATGAGTAAACTCCTATTCTGGGTGCATCCTATGTGTGTGACCCTATGTCCCAAATTACGTTGCTAGTGAATGTCCATAACTAAATTATGACATCACAAATAATGTGTGGTGTCTATCAAAACATCATTGCTACCCAAGTAAGTGGAATGTTGGTAAACAATTTCATCATACATCTGTGATAAGTGTTACCATGATCATACAGTTTATTTTTCACTAGTAACCAAATTGAACTTGAAGAATGGAATCGTCATCCTCTTAATATCCAATCCATGTTCCTTTATCTAGAGAATGATATGTGGGATGCATGTGATCTCACATATCATATATTGACTCACATGAGTACGGCCATATGTTTCTTAGTCTTTCTTATCAAGTGGCTAGGATATGAACTATGACAGGAGGGACAAATCATATATACATCACTCACAATCGATCCCCATTGTCACAATGTATCTGAGCATGACCTTTATGATAACCCTTATTCAAGGTCACGTTGGATGGTGTAAAAGTACATCAAATGACATGTAATGAGTTTATTGACTTCATTTCTAAGAACCACAATCACCACTATAACTATGATAGTTGATTTTGACTATTGTTCAATGGTTTCCATGTATCACTCTCAAGGTGGGTCTATTTGGTACATTGTTTTCTTACAAGTACCTATGTGTTTGGTTTGATATCGCATATCATGACTAATGAGATTCTTTCATCAACCAATACACACTCTACTCTTATTTGTTATTATTGTCTATTAGCTTCCCTAATAACATCTGAGTAGGGATATAACAAGAATGTATGTACTCTTATGATACATATGAAGTCACTATTTAGGTCCTCAACCTGAACACATACATCATCAACTATCATCATTCTTTAGACATCTATTGTGTTATGTCATTGTCTCATAATTGAACAAACATATAGATGAAGATTACTTATATTATTAATCAAATCATTTACAAAATAGATCATTACAATCATCTTATTATTGGCTCTTTGCGCATAGATACTAATAGACTCCAACTAGAAGTTAGAGCCAATCACCCATGAATTGAATCCCAAGTGATCTAACATGACCTTCATGCTTCGGCTATGAAAGTACTTTTATAAAGGGATCAACAAGATTGTTTTTTTGTGGGTACTCTATAAATCTTCACATCTCCTCATTGTAAGATCTCTTGTATGAGATGGAATCTATTGTGTATGTGCATGGAATAGTGATGCAATCTAGGTTCCTTATGTTGTGCAATATTTCCATTGTTTTCACAATACAACTCTACTACATCGTTGATGCTTGAAACAACACCAAGTTCAATGATGAACTTTGTGATTCAAACAACTTCCTTTGCTACATTGGTGGCAACAATATACTTGGCCTATTTTTTAGAATGAACAACTATTTCTTTCTTCAAACTCTTACAACTTACAACTCTATTGTTAAGGCAAAATATGAATTTGGATTGTAATATATAGTCATCTTTGTTAGTTTGGAAGCTTGAGTCGGTGTAACCTCTTACCATCAACTCTTCCTCACTTCGATAAGAAAGGAACTAATCCTTAGTTCTTGTCAAGTACTTAAGGATGTTCTTTGGTAGTCCCGTGACTTCCACCGGGATCTGACTGATACCTACTAGTCATACTCAAGGTATATGAGACATCAAGATGAGTACATAACATTGTATTCATGATAAATCCAACTGTAGATGCATATGGAATCTTTCTCATGTGCTCCCTTTCTTCACAAGAACCAGGACATTGGGCTCTAGAGAGACTAAAACCATGACACATGGGTGAGTTTCCTCTCTTTGAATTCTTCATGTTAAACATTTTAACCACTTTGTCAATATATGTTATCTGGCTTAGGCCAAAAATCCTTCTAGATATATCTCTAAAGATCTTGATTCCTGAGATACATGATGTTTCGTCTATGTCCTTCATACAGAATATATTTCCCAGCTAGGCTTTTATCGTTGTAAGGTAGGGATGTCATTCCCCATCAGTAGTATGGCATCTATATACAATATAAGGAATACAACATTTTCCCACTAACCTTCTTGTAGACACATGGTTCATTTTTGTTTTGACTAAAGACAAACTCTTTGACTATTAATCCAAATCAAAGATTTGATCTCCAAGATGCTTGCTTTAATCCATAGATCGACCTTTGTTTCTTAGAAACTTTATTGAAATCTTTTGGATTTGTATAACCCTCAGGTTGTGTCATGTACACATCCTCAAGGAGATTCTCATTAAAGAATTTGATTTTAACATACAAATACTAAATCTCATAGTCATAATAATTTGCAATGGCAAGCATGATCATGATGGATTTATCCATTGTAATTGGAGAAAAAGATTCATCATATTTAACATCTTGAACTTGTCTGGAACCCTTTGCAACCAATCAGCCTTTTTAGATTTGTACATTACCATCCATGTCAGTCTTCTTCTTGAAGATGCACCTGCACCCTATGGGTTTTACCCCTTTAATTAGATGCACTAATGTCCATATCGTGTTGGTATACATGGACTCCATCTCAAATCTCATGGCCCCAAGCCGTTTTCTAATTTGGGTCCCTTGACAACTTATCAGTAGGTTGTTGGATCATCATCTATGACCAACTCATCGCCTTCTTGAGTCACAAAATAACCAAATATTTTAGGCTCAAGGCTTGTCCTAGTAGGTCTGGAGGTTCATGTGTCATAAGAGGAAATCGAGATTCCACAATAGTTTGTGACTCTTTGTGACACCCATCATCACACCAAAGTGAGATTACTCAATAAAGAGGAACTAATAATAAACATCTAGGATTACCATAAAATATGATGAAATTAAAACTTATTCCATAATTCCATAAAACCAGAAACATATTACATTTGGGTCCACATGAAAACACATGTACCACATAACATGCAACAAGATAATACATGTCACTGTTCACTTGGCCAACTTGCCACAACTTGTTACATATGATAACATGTTCACATATATATAAACCATATGTTTATAACCATGGCCTACTGCCAAAACTTGTGTCTATATACAAAATATACAAAACACCTCCCAAGGACCTAAGAGTACAAGGATGACAATAGGACTCTACTACAAAACCCTAGAAGCATATCCGACCTTTGACAGCTACTGATCCTCTTGTTGCTCGGCCTCAACCACATTATCTCTACCTCATCGTGCATGACCACCTAAAAGATGTGGAAACCCACAGGGTGAGCCTAACATCCCAATAAGAGATACAACTCTTCATCAACAACTATTATAGGTATAGACAAGCTAAGTAGGGAGATAATTTTATCATCGGGTTGAGCAAATTCAACTAAACAATATAAGAAAGGCAGGTAACATAGATTAAGCAATTTAAACATCTATAACTGACAAGTAGAACATCTTATGATTTTACAAGGAATATGAAGAGCATGTATCACAATTGATTTCTCTTACTAAATTATAATTCAAGAAATGGGAACAAAAGATAAGGAAAAGGGCCAACCAATGTGAGTTGTGTTTAACCCTAAGAAGTTATGATAAAGGGTTGTATTACATCTTTTATTTGCCTTGAGGATTTGAGTCATACCACCCAAATCCAACTGACCACTACTAAGTCAAAATCAGTTCCATACAAGATCAATGGAAGTGTCAGAACTCATGATCTCACCACACACACCTCCCACTCAATACGAGAGACATTGTAGAGACATAACAATCAACGACCACCAGTGACATATAGTCCAGCTAAAAAGAAACACCTAGTCTAACCTTGTAATAGGTCACAACACTAGAGAGCAACTCATGCATGGCTGTTCAAAAAGAGGCAATCATGCAGTTGCACTACTACCTTTCACATATCAAAAATTGGATAATAGCTCACACATGGCAATCTCGACTTAGGGTGAGGTATGACTGCAACCATCCTCCCTAAACACTTGGAGTCGATATGACAAGCACCCTGCATACTCAACAATATGTGCTCTAGGTTTCCCTTGGGAATACACATTTTGCCACCCAGCAAATTCTAACATTGGAATGGATCTATGGCACATGCCATGTACATGATTAGAGTTTCACTTGATTATTAAGGCAATTTGAGTGTCTTTTAGCACAATTCAAGTTACAACGTACAAACCCTAAGAAGACAATTCAAAGATAAGAGTATGATATAACTCCAAAAGATATAAAATGTATGAGGTATAAACTTGTCACATCATCACTTGATATTACTTCCATTCAAGGCCATCAACAATCTCACATAATTATAGGATAACAGTCCCTCATTTCATTACTAGAGGATATCACCTCAAATGAGGCACAACATCTCTACAAAGTCATAAGAGCCAAACACATGTTCCTACATAACATCATATCACCACAAGCCTCACCTACCAAGTATCATTTAACATCACCATAACAATCACTAGGAATGACATTCATTCAACCTGCATGGTTGGGGTTCCATGAACAGAAGAGATGAATCATCATTACATGGTATCCATTCAAGAAAGCTAAAAAATAATAGTATATCCTTGAAATAGGATTAGGGTTTCCTGTATAGTCAATTTAGGGCTTCCATCACAACATTAACATCAAGCCCTAGGTGCATTATTTACCCAAATTTTTAGAAAATAGGTCACGGTCATTACCATATCCGACCACACAAATTAAAACATGTGACTAGGAAATACCATCAACTAAAGGGAGTAAAGGACTACAAATATATGCGGTGGAAGAAATACACCATCATGGTCAAAGACCATGACTAAAACCAGTGATTGAAAATGAAATCACCACTCCATCAGTCAAAGAGATAAAGAGCTCACATCAGGGAATAAAGGACCACACAACTTTAGCAGTCAAAGAGAGCACAAAGCACCATGGTCAAAGACCACCAATCAATGATTGAAGAGAACACAACCATACATTTGACCAAAGAGAAGAACTAGATCGAAGAAAGCTTCAGTGACCAAGAAGCAACAAACTAGTTTAGCGACCCAAGAAAACAAAGAAGGTCAGCGACCAAAACCTTCAATGATCACTCAAGGAGTACCATCAACACTTAGCAAGGCATGATCAAACTGGGGGTTAATACCATGGGAACACATCCAAGAAAACATCCACATAACATCAAGAAGTTCAGACGTCACTAAGGTAAACAAATCATGGGAATGCTAGCCATCAAAACCCTAAACAAACGTCACATGAAGTCAACATGGAAACCATGATATTATAAATTAAAAACCCAAGATTAAGATCATGAAAGTAGGTCCAAAATTTCATCTCATGCAAGATAACCGAACTAAAACCAAAATAACAAAACCAAGGTCGAGTTGCATGTAACACCATCAATATCTCCATCACTTAATTTTTGGGCATATGAATTAGGGTTTAGGTAAAGGAGAAAGTACTTCCAAGCTTATTATAAGAACACAACCCTAAACTAGATATCATCTTCCATAGCATGTAATCATGTTTTAGGAATAATTTTTGCATGTATGAATGAAGTGCAATAATAGTAAGGAAGAGATTTATATAACCCTCCTTAGATGATGGTGCAACCACCTATAAGAAAGAAGCTCTGAAATCAAGATAGAATCCTATAATTGATCTCTTCCACAACCATGCTAGTCACCACCTCAAATGAGAAGAGAACCCTAGGTTAAAGGTCAAGAAGGAGAACCAAACCCAAGGCCGAAAAAGAGTGAAGAAAGAGGAGAAACAGAGTAGAGTCCTTTCACTCAACTTGAACAATACCTTGGAAAACCAAGGATTCAGTTCGAGAGAGAGGAGTCCCTCCATCTCAACACAAGAACCACCACAGAAGATCCATAGATATGGAAAAGAGAAGAGACAAAGGTAGGGTTCTACAAAGAAACAAAATCAAGAGGGTGGATCACTTACCAAGGATCAAGGAATCATTAAAGATCACCAAGGAGTAGCTCCAAGCTTGGATCAACACATGCAAAGGGCCTTTGCCACCTTGAACCACAAATGAGCTCCTTAACACCACCACACTAGGACGAACTCAAGGTGGATTGAATAAAGAGAAGAGCTAAAAGGGATGCATGCATGTGAAAGAGATAGGTTATATACTCAAGCATAGGAGAGAGGTGGAAAGGAGTTAGGTGACAAGATATCAAGGCCTCTCATGACACTTTTCCATCAAAAGATCACCCATGAATCCACTAAAACCATGCATGCAAGATAGGTCATCAAAACCAAAGAAACTAGTGACCTCACTGGTCCTAGAGGATGATCAATTGAAGGGGATCATGGCCACAAAGGCTCATGGTCGAAGAGAAAACTAGCGACCACATGAAACCCTATGTTAGCGACTAAAAGAGAGGATGAGAGTCTCGATGACCGATGAGACTCCATCACACACTCAAAAACATCTAAAAATATATGGAAAACATCAAAAAGATCTTAGCATGGTCACTAAAAGACCAAGAACTCAAACGGTCAACACAAAATCAAACACTAAAATAGGGCATCAAGAAAACCATAGTAACAACACTTAACATGTCACCACTTCTCTCCTCATGAAAACAAGGCATATCAAGGCACCAAAAAGAATCATCCTCTCTTTCTCTGTCTCATGATTCTAGAACATGTGAAGCACATCCAACATGTAACAAATTGCAAAGTAACCCCTCTCCATGTGTAAATTGCAACTTGGTCAAAACAAGCATATATGTAATAAAACTAACTCAAACATCATCCAAATAGGACCAAATTTAAAACATAACCATGTCACATGTTATTAAAGCATCTCAAGAGACCAGAATAAGTTTTAAGCATCTTATTAAAGCAAAATCAAGCATGATAAAGCACAAAGCTAGGTCAGGGGTCTTACACTCTTCATGTTCTTTTTGTACTTGTACAGGTTCAATGTTTTCTGGTTGATCTCAACCTCTTCAAGTTATACTTTCCTCCCACTAATCCCTTTGGAAATAATTTACTTTTTTGAATATTCTCCCACTAATTCTTTTAAAAACAAATTCTACAAGTACAGAATCCTTGGAAACAAACACTTTATTGTCAGATGGCATATAAAAGTAGTTACCTTTTGTTTTCGTAGGATATCCAACAAAGTAAAATTTCTCTGAATTGGGTCCAAGATTTTTGAGAAACTTCTTCTTTACATAAGATTCACATCCCCAAATCTTGATAACAGACACATTTGGATGATTCCCATACGATATATCATATGGTATCTTTTGAACTGATTTAGATGGTACACTGTTAAGTGTAAATGTTGCGGTTTTTAGAGCATGTCCCTATATGGAACTCAAAAGACTATAAAAAGTCATCAATGACCACACCATATCTAGTAATGTAAGATTCTTTTTTTCTAATACATTCTTATGTTGTGGTGTTCTAGGTGGATTCCATTATGATACCATACTATGGTGTCACAGAAGGTCCTCAAACTCTTAGCTCAAGTACTCTCCGCCTCAGTCAGAATGAAGTTCTTTAATACTTTTACCAAGTTGATTTTATACTTCATTTATGAAATCCTCAAACTTTTCATGGATTTCTGACTTATGCTTCATTAAGTACACATAGACATACCTACTGAAGTCATCAGTAAAGGTAATGATGTAGTGGTAATCAACTCTAACATCTATTCTATAAGATCCACATACATTGGTATGTACAAGTCCCAATAGATCACTTGTTGTCTCATTGTTACCGGTGAAAGGTGCTTTTGTCATCTTTCCCAATAAATAAGATTCACACATCTATATTGATTTGAGCTCAACCAAGTCTACATATCCATCTTTATGGAGTCCAAAAAATGTATCTCATTGATGTATGCAGTGGAAAGTTTGTGACACTGTTGTCATTGTTGTGAAGATGGTTGCTCATGACTAGCATGTGGAGGATCACTTTGTATATGAGCATGATGGTGATGATGATGTGGGGACTGAGATGTACTAAAGGTATGCATAATTTGTTCTTCAGTTGAATTATATATGCTCTTTGAATATTTTGATTAATAATATATGCCCAAAATGTGAAACCTGTCCATATATATGAATAACATAATTCAACCAATCGATCATGCATGACAATATATATGTATATACTAGTGTTATAGTAAATGAATGTTCTGAAAAATGCAGTAGTAATATTTCTAGATAGTAATTATACAACCATTTTATATTATGAAGATGTTAACTAACACAATAATTTGACCTTTAGTGAGAATAAAGAGGAAGAAGATAACTGTGTTTCCATCCTATTATACACAATATGTAATAATAAAAGAGAATTAAGTAAATAAATGATCGTGTAAGCTTATTAGGCTACTGTTAGTAGTAACCAAGAACTATGTATTTTCGATTTCATAAGATGAAACAAGATGACACATGAATAATTGAAAGTTCAAGCAATAATCAAAGAAGGTGATAATCTCTTTTCTTTGATAAACAACCCTAGATAATGATGGGGTGATATAAAGGAATATGTTTCCTTGTGTTCTTTCCTTTCAAGGACATGACAATCAAGTAAGTCTTATGACACTTGATGTGCATGGATTAGAAGTAATCTATAGATGGGTACTTTGAAACGTATCAGCTAGTCTTGAATTTTGGTTCCAAGACAAAGTTATCTGTGATAAGTAATGTCCCAAGATGAAAGAAAGGTCCTATTATATGTTTGCCTTTGGTAATAACAACATAGAGATGGAAATGATGAGGATGTGATGTGTTTTTGGCACATGTAATAGATACCAAGGTAAAGAATCCTAGTATCTAAGAACTTTCAATGGTATGATAAAATGAGAACATGACTCCTGATATGATGATTAGTGTTTGGTTACTTAGAAGGGCCAACTTTGAGATTATTCTAGTTGCATACTATAGTATGGATATCATATGTTAGGGGTTTATGCTCTGCATAAACATAACATCAATAAAGAATGTAATAATTGAAGGAACAATTGTAGAATCATCTTGGAAAAAGCTTATCAAGCTAAATATAATTCCTTAGAATATCCCTATCTAGATCTATTGAGGCAACTTATACATATAAAACTAGAGTCACCTCTGAGATAGTTCTTCTTGATAAGTAGCCTCTCCTTATGATAAAAATATAAACAAATTATGAGATGGTTGGTTCTAGTCATAAGTAAGTTTAGTGTTGTGTCAACAGATTAGAGTGGCACAACAAAAGTATGATAAGACTTGTAGTCCCAAATGGGTGGCAGAATGTAACTCTAGTCTTTCCTTGGAGGAGAAATTCTAAATTAAGTGAGGGGTATGGAATACTCCCAAGGTCAAGAATCTTATTACATAAAAGATGTAAGTTGAGGAAGTGACAAATTAATGAGGTTTGACACCCGAATTATTCAAAGTATGAATAATACTTCTCTGACTTGGCTAACACAGAATTCACACTGTAGTCATTAATGAAAAAGACAGCTGAGTATGTATCCTATATGACAGATTCTAATGATGAACCTAAATGGTAGGACTTTGTGCTGGTCAAAATTCTATGGCATCTTCATGACATCAAGATGTTATGTGGAGGCTTGATGATATGATGTATGAATAAAAATTGTAACCCTTCATTTGGGATTTCGGGGTTTAAGGGTTTATACTTAAGTGTTTAGGTACTCAATCAAAGATTCAATCAATAGACTTGACTCAGAATCATCAAGTTCAAGTGTTGAAACAACTATTTTGAGTGTCAGATTAATTGAGAACCGAATTGATTGTGTTCGGCACAACCTAGACCACCAATCGACTGGTTCACTGGGTGAACTTATTGGCTCATGGCCAGTGAGATGAACGGTTCACTCCGGTGAACCGATCAGTTCATGTGTCCAAACGAGCAGTGTTGTATTTTCCCAGTTTGTGAGAAAATTTTCTGGTTTCACTTGTTCAATTCAATTGGGACAAGAACTAATATTTCTGTTAATTAGAAATGAACAAGGAAAGTCAATTATAGGTAAGTCTGGGAAGTAAACTGACCAGTACATTAAGTGAATTGAGTAGTTTACACTCTCAAATGACTGGTTCACAAGTGAACCAATCAGCTCACATTGCCAAATCACCATTTCATTTATGAAATGACCGATTCACCTACCGCAATGTAAATTATTCATGGAAATTCTGGACCCTTCTACTCCCACACAGACTGGGAACCCTGACCCTGCCCTCTACTATAAATAGAGGGGTACAGGGGGCTTCTCCAAAAATACAATTTAGAACATTAGTTGTTCTGTAAATTTGTTGTCCTCTCTGGTTGTGGTAACCGAGAGAGCCCAAACATGTTCTGCCCATCCAGGGAGGAACATCGAGGGAAAGACAACTGCAGAAAAGCAACTGATTGTGGGAGAGTGTTTTGGTGACTAGTACATTGATAGAGGGGGACAACTCCTTCTAGTGTCCTTCAGGACATGATGACTAGAGTTCCTGATAGTCTCTGTGGACTTACTATAGAGGCGGGAGACTTCTACCACTCAGGAAGACGACAGTCAACCGTAGTTCGAGTCAAGACCAGGAGATGCACAGACACCGTCGAAGATAGGTATGTGAAGACCACACTTGTTGTGAGGCATCGTCACTGAGCAAGCCTTAGGACCAGGTATGACTCGCTAAAACCATCCTTCCCATTACATAGATATTGATGCGATCTGCGGGTTATGGGTTTATGGTCAAGTAAAATTTTTGTTTTTGATGCCTACTTTGACCACGTAAAACCCAACAATTCATTGTGTTGGCATTTGGGTCGAACTTAATAAGGTGACGTTGATTAGATCAAGCACCATGAGGCATAAAGATGAACATGGAAAGGAGTTGTGCATGCCATCTATCAAGAGTTGCATATGATGCAATTGGCAAAAGATTGCCTACCTAAAAGATTCTAGTTGTGGATGATAGCCCTAGCTAGTCCATAACTTAGAGGAAGTCAGGATCTTAGTCACTAGAAGGTTGTACGCTGCAATCTTCTGAATTGATGGTGAGGGCTATCAAGTTGATCAAAATAGTGGGAGTGATAATTAGTTAAAGACCCAATTATATCGTCAATTTCAAATCAAATCAAATCAAAAAGGAGTTTTGGACTAAAATTGCAAATTTCCTTTTTGCAGAATAAATGGCTACCAACAACAATCACTTTTTGTTGTGATTTTTCCTTGAGAAGGACAACCTAAATGGGAACAACTTCCATGACTGGTGTAGGACATTGAGAATTGTTCTCACTCAAGAGTGAATGCTCTATGTCCAAGATACACCAGAGCCAAAAGAACCTGCTCCCAACGCACCAAAGGCTGAAAGGGATGCTTACAAGAAGCATACTGAGGATGCCATTGATGTGAAGTAATTGATGTTGTGCTCAATGAACTATGAGCTATAGAGACAACATTAGAATATGCATGTCATTGAGATGGTTCAACATCTCAAGAACATGTATCAAGGATAAGCACAACAAGAGAGATATGATGTCTCAAAGGCATTGTTCAAGTGTGTCATGATAGAAGGAGATCCAGTATGCCCTCACACACTCAAGATGATTGGGTATGTAGAGAACCTAACTCGATTGGGATTCCCTCTGAGCGAAGAGTTGGCTACTGATGTGATACTGTAATCATTTCCAGAATCCTACAGTCAGTTTGTGATGAACTACAACATGAGCAACTTTGATAGGCCACTGACAGAGTTGTTGGGCATGTTGAGGACAGCAGAGGTACAAATGAACAAAGACAAACCCAAATCTGTGATGATGATCAGTAGAAATAAGGGAAAGTATAAAGGCAAGGGCAAGGGCAAAGAAAAGAAAGTTTACGATGCTAGCTAGCAGTCCAAGTCATCTTCAACTCTCAAAGCCAAAGGAGGGGTGAACAAGGGAGGAAAATGTCACCATTATCATGAGCCAGGACATTGGAAGAGAAATTGCCCTCTCTACATAGATGAACTAAAGAAGAAGAAGGAGGGGATGGAATTCTTAACCTCAGGTATTATGAAATAAACTTAAAATGCTTCTTTATCTCAGGTATATGATACTAGGAGATATATTTGACATATATGATGTGCAAGATCTGAAAAGAAGTGAAGGCCTTTATGAAAGGACCAAAAAGGAATGCTCATCAAGAATGGAGAAAGTGTTGTTGTCATAGATAGTAGTACCTTTTAGTGTATTTCAGCCCAAAGGGCATGTAATAGAGTTATGAACTGCTATTCCATTTTTCCAATAAATAGAGACATTTTATTTCTACATCTTATAATGACAAGGATGTCGATCAATAAAGTTCATGTTTCAATTTTAAAGATATGATGTTTTATGGAAATGCCTTCTTTATCTTGTGGTACTTGGTATGCATGAGATAAAATAAATGATACCTAAAAGTTATTGATGACTCAAACAAATAATTAGCATTATCATGTAAGAAATTCATTTCTAGTTTCCTTGTTGATGGATAAGCTAGACTCTTTTGGTTAATGAACTGCTAAGAGATATGAATGTCTTATTTATTGGGCATGTTGACAAGTCAATCTCCACTAATTGTAGTGGGAGAATGACTATTCTATTAGGTATGATACATATTAATGTATATACATACCTATTGGAGTAAATGCTAATACTTCATTAAAAGTGTTTAGTGAAACATTAATATGAATATCTTGAAGTGTTCAAGAATATCATAAATGAAGAACAAACTAGGTAAAAGTATTAACTCTTTGATGTGATCAATGAATGGGATACTTAAACCAAATGTTTGAGGACCTTGTGAGTAATTATGATAGTGTATCATAGAGAAATCATGATTAAGGAATGATGATGTCTAAATCGAACAAGGAGACATACTCTAAAGAGTTAGAGCGTGATCATCAAACAAATAACTAATCTTCTAGAATTCTTCTAAAAGGAACATGATTTGCACTAAATAAAGGAGATTAAGAATCACAAGTGTTGTGGATTCTCAAATTCCTTATGTAACAGATACACGCTTAATATCATTTGGATGGACTCAGATCCTTTCATGTAGGAGAGTCTTTGATTTGAATTTTCCTCATATATCTAGGTGATGAATTGGTCATATGATGATGAGCCAATAATCTATCTAGATGATGTTGAGGAACCAGATTTTCAGTTATGGCTTGAAGCCATAAGATCCAAAATGACTTCCATGTGAACCAAATAAGGTATGACCTTATGGTAGTGCTTATTGGGATGAAACCCATAAGTACAATTGGGTCTTAAGCGTTAAGATGGACATGAATGACATTTAAAGAAAGGATCATGCTTACTGTTGGAACCTAAAGACTATGAAATTTGGGATATGCATATTAAAACTGCATTCCTAAGAGGAATAAGATAAGGTTGTGTACATGATATAACCTAAAGGGTTTTATGAATCCGTTAATGCAACTATAAGTTACAAGGGATTAATCAATATGATTGAATAAATTCAATCAACTTAGAGATGGAGTCTTTACTTTGATTATATAGTCAAAAGGTTTGACTGATATGTTGAAATAAAGAAGGGATATGTGTTTACAAAGATTTAGTGGGAGTGTATTCACATTCCACATGATGATGAGGAATGAAATGTTCTAAGAAAAGAAACTAAAGTGAAAATAAGAAAGAGAAATGTCTTATGTGATAGGAATAGAGATCTATAGAGATAGTTCTCGAAACTCTCTTGACTTGATAGAATACATTGGCAATATGTACTGAAGGGTTCAGTATGTACATCTTCAGTGGGAGAAAACTTGACCATGTTACATGGAGTTAGTATCTCAAGTGTCAAGTTTCTCAAATTCTTATGAAGAATAGGAACATACAGATAGATCCCTTATGGATCTATCATGTATGCAATCATCCCATTATCTTGTATGTAATGGACATGACAAGAAAATATGCATTCATCATCTTGTATGTATTGGACATGACAAGAAGATATGCATTCATCATCTTGTATGTATTGGACATGATAATATGATGTGCTCATCCTGTTAACTCGTATGTATTGAACATGACGAGTGGATGTTTGTCTGCTTCCAGTGAGAGTCACTGGAATACCATTAAGAACTTGTTTCGTACTTATGAAGTACTAGTTCTATGGTAATATAAGAAAGAGTTGAGTGTAAAGTGTTGCACTGATGCAAGCTTCCAAAATGACAGAAATTGATCACAAAATACAAAAGTGACTATGAGTTGTTAAATGGAAACGTTTCAATTTAAAAGCTATTTAATTCTAAAAGGGAATGCATAATATCCTTGTGTTATGAACATCAAAGGATATTATATGGATCTAGAAGTTCATGAGATGAACTTATAGATGTTCCAACCATTCATGATAAAATAATAGTACTAAGTCAAACAAAAGAGCTAATTGTTAGGCAAGGAATATCACATAACATATTACAACAACTCCATCTCATACAAAATGTTGTACATCGAGGAGATGTGAAATATGCAATATACTGACTAAAGCAAAGTGTTGGAAACTCACTGGATTAGCACTAACACAACGGAAACATGTGGGACATGTTTAAAGATCACTAAGAATATGATTTGAAGGTGATTGGCTCTAAGTGCAAGTGGGAGTCTGTTGGTATGTATGCCCTGAGAGCCAATCATATGATGATTGGATTGGCATACATCATGATTGATTTGATAAATATCAAAGGCAAGCTTCCAATTTATTCTAGCGCACTTGATTATGAGATAAGTGATGGAGTAGAATAGATGTCTAAAGAATGACAATACTCAATGACGTATGTCTTCAAGTACATGACTTGAACAATGAGATCATATGGATGCTAAGAGTATGTACATTCTTGTTATGTCCCTAGTCAGATGTCATTGTGGAAGGTTGATAGACAAAAATGAAACATCAAGACTAGAGTGTGTGTTGGTTGATGACAGTGTCTCATTAGTCATGATATATGATATCAAACCAAGCACATAGATACAGGTTGGAGAATAGTGTATCAAACAGACCCACCATGAGACTGACACATGGAACCATGACATGATAGTTAGAGTCCTCTCTCATAGTGATAGTGGTGATTGTGATTCTTAGACCTGAAATTGCTACACTCATCGAATGTGATTGGGTACACCTTGACATCATCAAATGCAGCCCTGAAACATGGGTTGTTATAATGGTGATGATTGGGTGGCTTTGACGCATGACACAGATTGTGAGTGATAGATATGGGATTTGTCCCACCTAAGGGGATATGATGTCCATTCCACTTGATAAGCGAGACTCAAAAAGGCATGCACATGCACATGTGAATCAATATATGATATTTATGTCACACATATCTCATATGGTCTACTCTAGTTCAAGAAACATGAATGTGTTGACCTAGAGGTTATACATTGTCCATATTTGATAATGACTTAACCATTCCATTCATATGTATCTAATATGTGTATTATTAGGTACATGAAAAGGATCAAAAACAAAAGCCCTAGATTGGCTCAAGTTCAAGTCAAAAAAGCTACAAGTGTGCAATTTAGGAAATCTATGTAAACGACCTTAGAACATTTTTGTAATCACTTGTAATGATGAATTGACTTGTAACTTAGTTAAGAAAATTGATTGGGACACTAAACACCAAGTTTTAATCACTTTAGATGCACTTTAGAAAATTGACCACATGCAGTCAATCGGTCGAGTTGCAAACTCGACCGATCCTCCTGGATCAAGTTTCTGAAGATAGCATCGGTTGAGTTGTGGTTTCACAGAACTCAATCGATCGAGTACCTGACCAAATTGATCTTCATTGGTCGGTCGAGTTTTTCCAGGACAAACTTGACCGATGATTTGAATATCGGCTTTGTCTTTTACTCTATCAGTTGAGTTACCTTTATTGAAACTCGACCAATTGCACTGTATGGAATTTGTAGAAAGAGTGATTGTGACCATTGGTGTGTGTTTTGAGCGAAAATAGAGTCGTTTCTTTGAGAAACAATGGCTATATTTTGTATCTAAGTGTCCCACAACTTAAAAGGGCACCCTCAACTATAAATAGGACCTCTTGGAGTTCATTCCAAGGTTGCTCATTCACTACAAGCTTGGTCCTAGCCTAGTTGAGAGTGTTCTAACCCTTTGAGCCCCTTTCTCTCTCTACCTTCAAGTCAAATTTGTGAGTATGCATGAGTGAGATAGGTTCCTTTGTAAGAGAGCTGCTCCATGTATTAATGTAAAGCTCTCCTCCACCATCTTCCTACCCTCTTTCCCATCAAAGAAAAGGTTGAAGATATTCTCCAAGTGAAGGAGAAGAGGTTGTTGTTCTTCAAGGTTGAAGAAGGCAAGTTATTCCAGATCTCCATGTAAAGGAGATAGTCAAGGCAAGCGCTCAAGAAAGATAGGTAATCCCTTGAAGGTTGAAGACTTGAAGAAGGAGTGGGTAAGTCCATGTTGATGGCTGAAGACTCCATGGTTCAAGTGGGTAAGCTCCTTCTATAGGTTAAAGATCTTTGCTTGAGGTACTAAGCACTTGGATGTGTGGTTGTTGTGTCTTGTAATCTTATAATGGAATATAAGAGTACCAAGATTACAAATCCTAAAGATTAACCACCTCTAGGTAATGGACTGACATTGATCCTAGTTGGGACGTGGAACCACTCTAAACCACCTGTCCAAGTGCTTTCTCTTCCTTGTCTCTCATCCTTTCTATGCTTGCTTGCTAAGACATCAAATTTGTTGTTTCTTTAAGTTTCTGTACTTAATATAATTTGGTGGTCTAATCTTTTTTTGTGAGAATTGTGAAGCTCTATTAACCCCCCCTAGAGCCCTTGATCCAATAGAATGAACGTTGAAAGGATGACAACTCCATGCCTTGAGTTCATTTAGGATATCAGAGACAAGGTATTATACATTCACTGGAACACCAATCACAGACTGTAGGATTTAAAGTTGTTCTCCAACTTTTCTTTTCAGTTGGGTAGCAATGATATACGACTAGGTGTCACTCTTTGCTTGTGATGTCATAAACTAGTTATGGACATTCACTGCTAATGTGAAATGGGACCTATAGGGTCACACACAAAGGATTAACCTGGAAGAGGAGTTTACTCATGAATGATGTTTGGATTGATTACTATAGTGTTTAGGTACTCAATAAAACATTCAATAGACTTGACTTAGAATCATCGAGTTCAAGTGTTGAACCAACTGATTTGAGTGTCAGATTGATTGAGAACCAAATTGAATGTGTTCTACACAACCTAGACCTCCAACCGACTGGTTCACAGGGTGAATCGATCCACTCATGGCTAGTGAGATGACCAGATCACTCTGGTGAACCGATCGATTCATGTGTCCAAATGAGCACTATTTGATTTTCCCAGTTTGTGAGAAAAAGGTTTTTCGTTTCACTTGTTCAATTCGATTGGGACAAGAATTAATATTTATATTGATTAGAAATGAATAAGGAAAGTCAATTGGAGGCCAGTCTGGTAAGTGAAATGACTGGTTCACAAGTGAACCGATCGGCTCACCTTGCCAAATGACTGTTTCATTTATAAAATGACTGGTTCTCCTACCAAAGTGCAAATTGTTCATGGAAATTCCAGACCCTTCTACTCCCGCACAGATTGGGAACCCTGACCCTACCCTCTACTATAAATAGAGGGATACATGGGGCTTCTCCATAGACACAACTCAGAGCATTAGTTTCTCTACAAAGTTGTTGTCCTCTCTAGTTGTGGTAACCGAGAGAGCCCAAGCATGTTCTACCAGTTCCAGGGAGGAACAACAAGGGAAAGACAACTATAGAAAAGCATCTCATTGTGGGAGAGTGTTTCAGTGACTAGTAAGATGACAGAAGGGGATGACTCCTTCTTATTCATTCTTTAAGATGACTAGAGTTCCCGATAGTCTGTGTGGACTTTCTATAGAGGCAGGAGACTTCTGCCACTCAGGAGGATGACTGTCAACCACAGTCCGGGTCAAGACCAGGAGCTCCACAGACGTCATCAAAGATGGGTGGTTGAAGACTGCACCAACTTTGAGGTATTGTCATTGAGCAAACCTCAGGACCAAGTATATATCACAAAAACTATCCTTCCCATTACATAGATGTTGATGCAATCTGCTAGTTATGGGTTTATGGTCAAGTAATTTTTTTTGTTTCTAATGCCTTCTTCGACCATGCAAAACCCAACATTACTTACCTGTACAAATAGTATGAGGTCATTGAAAAAGCATACATGTGCTACTTCAATTCTGGATCTACCCAGCTTGATTGGTTTCCAGCTTGCATTGGAGTCTCTCTCCTATATCATCTGAGACAATCTCTCCATACAAAGGACAAACAAGTATGTGGATAGTGGATTGCCTTGTCAAAGACCTCAAATGGACTTAAAGGCCCTAGACAACTTCCCATCCCATATGATCATAGAACTTCCTCCAGTAATAGAATGCATTATAAACTGCCTAATATTTGTAGGAATACCCACATGTACTAATGTATCTGCAATAAAACTCCATGACATCTGATTCTAATCCTTCGATAAGTCAATCTTTGTTGCCATTGTATTAGCTCCTCTCATGTTCCTCATGTCGTGTATGATTTCTTGCAGTAGGGATATATTATCAGTTATATGTCTCTGTGGAATAAACCTACTTTGTTCAGGTGATATCCATTTAGGTATATACTTCTTCAATCTTTCCACAATCACCTTTGAGGATAGTTTTAAGATGATATTGTTTAAAGAGTTTGGTCTAATATGTTGACATATCTCGATTCAAGTCACCTTTGGAATAAGTATAATGGTATCATTGTCGGCTTTGTCTTTTATGGTACACCTGCTATCATATCTTGTGCCATCTTTATCACTGATTGTCCCATAGCATTCTAGTTGCCTTGAAGAAATTCAACAATAATCCCATAGGGTCTATCTTCCTTGAATGGTTTCATGATCTTCAATGTATCCCATACCTCCTCTTATGAGGGCTTAGAAGTGATAGTGTTCAAGTATATATAGGAAATATTCAAGAATCACCTTGGTAAAACATATCTAGTGGACTTGCTCTCCCTTCTTGGTTCAGTGAGGATTACTTGCAAGTGTGTCACCACCATTTCCATTATTGCACCCTCATCAGAAACCCAGCGTCCATCTACATTCCTGAGAGTGGTAATAGTGTTCTGCTTACTTCTTTGACTAACCCATGCTTAGTAAATTGTCTCCATTCTAGAGCTAGTAGATATGTGTCTTCTGCTTCCAATCCTCCTCCTCTTCTGTAATGATGCGATGAAGCTATGCCTGCATGTCAATTCTCATCCATCATATGTTGTAATGTTGAGAGATTCTGTTGCAACCTCCTCTTATCTCTGTGTAGGGATTGCTTTTCATTTTTGGTCCATTTATTATATCATGTTTATCCTCCTGAAGGGTATCATAGAAGTTTGTAGAGTTCTCCCATTTCTCTGTCACTAGATGCCTCATCACCTCATTCTCATTCCATGAAACCCTTGCTACAAATCTAGACTCCTTCGTCTCTCCCTTAATATGCCTTAACAATAGAGGGCAGTGGTCAGAAGACATGTTGGGTAGATGTTTGATTAACCAAATTGGAAACTTTTTGAGGATGGCCTCATTAGCCAATGCACAATCAAGCCTCTCATGTAATCTGCCATGCTCATAAGTGAAACACACACCTGAGAATCCCATATCAGATAGGCCTGCCTCCATAAGAATTTCTTTGAATGTCCTGGCTTCAACAAAGTTATATCTATCACTTTCAGATTTCTTTGCTGGTGAAAATGTTGTGTTAAAATCCCCCATGACGATCCATGGGTTAGTGATTGTTTCACCTACCTCTATGATGTGTTTCCATAACTTCTTCCTTACCATGATGTGTGGGTACACATACACAAAGGTCACCATCACATTGTTTGCTAATCTGTAGGTTACGAAATGTCTATGTCATTTTATAATTTGAACTGTTTGCTCCTCACCCTTCCAACATACCCATATACCCCTAGTGAAACCCCTTGCCTTCACTCAATGAGATTGAGTGAAGACCAGGGATTTGATGGTTTGTATGGAATACTTTCCACTGATCCTTGGTTTGAGAATGGCCACTATGTAAGGCTTGTTCACTGACATGATATTGGATAACAGTGAACAACGATCCTTATTTTTTATTCCCCAAACATTCCAATACAAAATACACATTAAGTGTCAACATGCAGAAAGATCAACCCCACAAGATTGAAAACATCCTAGACTCAATTACTCACTTTTCATTGAACTCATTCTAATAACCTCTTTGGTGTCTACCTCATTAACCTCTTCCATGATAGATCTCTCTACCATTGGAATGCATGGGCTGGACTCCCAGTCCCCATTTCCCTCTTGAACATATAGTCTAGGACTCCTTATCTGTGTTGTAGGTGGGTCGAGAGGTTTAGATTTTCCCCTTTTTTCATGCTCATGTCTTTTCTAGGGCCTGACTTACAAGGGAATAGAGATTTGTCCTTCTCGCTTGTCCCTTTCTTATTTATGTCTTTCTCCATGCATGATGAAACCGTGCTTTGTTTAATTCCTTCTTTTTCATTGTCCTCCCCCATAAAAACCTTAATATCTACCGTGTCCTTGACGTCCTTTATTATGAAAACATGGTCCACCTTAGGATTGACAACTGTGTGCTTCTCTTGCGTCATCTAAACAATGGTTCTATCTCCAATGGACTTGGTCCCAGTCTCATTCAAGGTGTTAGTAATGTCCCTTAGTATTGTCTCTTTGTTAGCATCTATGCCTTTTTGAGTCTATGCTTTATTCTTCTTCCAAACCTTTGTTGTCCTCGTCTACATTGAGGGTTCTTCTATTAGCTTCTACCTTTCATCCATGCCCTCCTTGTATACTACTTTTTCATCTTGTTGTAGCCTTGTGAACCGATTCATGGCATCTGCCCTCGGATTATCTTCCATCACCTTCCTTCTCCTACTTCCCTTTTTGGGTTTTTGATATTGCCATCTGCTTACACTAATATCTGATTTTTCTTGTTGCTTCTCTTGGGACTCCTCCACATCCATTTCTCTACTTATATCCTCCTTCTTCGTGCCCTTCATGCAATATTTAGAGATGTGGCCTTCCTTTCTGCACTAAGCGCATGCCCATGACAATCGTTCGTAAATGACCTCATATTCCACCCTATTAATAAGGACTGAGGATGCCAATTTCTTCGAGGTATCAACCTCAATTGCTAGTTTTGTAAAGAGACTTCATGATCTATTCTGTGTGTGGCCATCGACCTTCACCAGGGAACCCAATTCCATGCCTATATATTGGAACATGGTCGTAACATATAGATGTAATGGAAGATTAACAATACATACCCACGTGACCATTTAGTCCAATAGGGCTTCAGTTGGTTTGAAGTTGGGGAACCATTCCCATACCAGGACGTTGCACCCAATGATCTTCCATGGACCCCCAACAAGAGCAGTGTTGAAGTCATATTGATTTGAAAATTGCACCACAAAGTGACCATGTTCGAGTTTTAACATATTGAATCTTTGATTTTCCATAGCAGCTTGAGTCTGTCTCGAAGAGTCATATACCCGATTTCAGTTCTAGTAATCTCACCACGACAACGTAATGCCAGGGTCTCAATAGATCTTCTACATCATCTGGATCAATTTGTAATGTTGGGATGTTGTCCAACTCCTCCAGTAAGACCGCTCAAAGCGGTACATTGTCTTCAAATAGCTTCTCGAGGAAGAAGGTTTTGGAGTTTGTTCCCATCCGATCACAACATGTATTAATTTTTTTTGCTAATGGTAGCACTGGCGTATATAGTGAAACCCTCCTCTCTGGTGGATTGGTGAAGAAACATCTATATGTCATTTCTAGGCCCGACTTCCACTGTGTTGATGTTCTCCTTTCCTTTATCCATAGATACACCTTCCTAGTTTTGCTCATGCATCCCAACGACCCAGAAGTTGAGGCCTATCTCTAGGATATACAAGATTATAGTACCCCTACATTTCGTTGCTTTTCCTCTATGTGAAGCTTCCCCCACCATGTTTCCTTTCTCGTCTTGCATCCCAATTCCCTTGGGATTTCCTCCTGATGTGCCTCATGATCCCATCCGCGGTTGTCAAGTACACCCTTGGGATCGCCCCACGATCACCTCTAGCTACCCCCTCGAACCCTTGAGCCACCATCCAACCTCTTTGTCTTGTTCTTGATTTTGTTATTGAATATATATATATATATATATATATATATATATATATATATATATATTTGTGTGTGTATGTGTGTGTGTTGGTTGTGTGCCTGAGCTTACTATGTCAAAGTTTCCCACTTTATATGTATAGTTTATACTAGCCATGCACCAAGATGCATGTTGGTTGTTTACTTGATTTTAATATCTTAGGTCCTCATCCATTTACATGAATATGAAATAATCACCTAAAATGAATATGGAGATGCTTAGAGTTGTCCTAACTATATATTATCTTGTTATTTCATTAGAATAACTTGTGTATTAGACATGACTTGATGTATGACATGTGAGGTCTTTGGGCCATATAATCTTCTATTAATCCTTCTTTAGCTATTACCTTAGGGCTTGTCCCATGTTTATAAACATTATAGGATCTATGATGTGGCCAATGGTTCCCTTATGCCTTATCTATTATCGATAAACTTTCTAGATTGGGTCTTTGGTTGCAATATATGTGTAATGATGTCTATCTTAGAGACAAGCACCCTAATTCTAACTCTCTCATGTCCCATACCTTGATTAGGGTCACACTAAATAAGAATACGATATCAAGATTTTTTGCTTTGGATTGTCAAACCATCATATTCTTCAAGTGTATAAAGGGTCAAAGTCTGGAGATGGTATATGTTGTCCTTGTTCAGTGGTATGAGGAGGGAGACTAGGTCTATCACAGTCACAAAAAGAGCATTTTTTATTCTCCCTAATGCCTTATTGGAGGTTTGAACCCACAACATGTGACTAGCAGTCTAAGATCCCCAAATTTGGTGAGTTTGAATTCTATGATTATGAATTCATTAATAATGTATTGTGATTCACTTGAGGACAATCAAAGTGTTATAAGAACAATGAGATATATGTAACATACTGAATCTCATGTTCATTTGCAATTTAACCCCTTTTCAAGCTTTCCATTTCGTTCATATCCTTTTGGCCTTTTCCCTAAATTTTCCTATCTTTTCTATCCTCTTTGGCCTCAATGTTGAAATTGAACAATACTTAATGATGTGATTTATATTAAGCCCACATTCATTATAATGAATGGGTTTTTTCACAAAAATCTCAAGTAGTGTGTTAATTAGAGTATAATAATACAAAATGACAACAAATGAGAGATAATTAGTAGGTTAAATTAATTTAGACTTTTTATGGCGTTTTGGGATAAGAAATGAGTAATAATGTAGAATTGAGTTAGTTAATAGGAGAACATTCCTCTTTTCTTTTTCTCTCCTCCTAAATGTTAATAAAGGATGAAAAGGAGAATAGGAGATGTGACATGACTCTTGGATGTGTGTATAATGTCTATCTCAAATATTCACCCAAAGATTTAATTATAAAACCTTTTCATATTAATTCATCCTCTTTAATATATTAATATATACATTACAGGACAACATAGTGGTTAAGGGTAATATCTCATGTAAAATGAAAATCTAATTGCACAGAATGAAGGCATTAATATTAGCCTATGGTTCAATTTTGAGGTCGTTTGACCCATGTTTGACCCTCCAAAACGATTTTATAAGAATTGATTATAGTGTGACCAAGATTTACAATTGATTTCATTAATGTGATGTGTAACGCTAAAGTTCCATTTATTTTTGCATCGTCACATGCCTCACCCCTCATGCACCCATCTGACGGTCTGTATTATATCATCTGAGATCTAAAATAATCCAACATTTCCAACTTCATCTTCCCCCCTAACAGTTTCATAGGATCAATGTTTTCCTTCGCTAGTCTCTTTCTCCCTCTATACACCCCGATTTCTCAAATTTCCTTCTCTGGCACGTTCATCTCTCTCAGACATTTCAAATGAGCCATCAATTGCCTCCTCATTTGGTCAATTTAGGAAATGCCCTTTAGGGCTTGACTACCCGCTCCACTGTGAATGGCCAAACGCATCCACGACCATCCTCGACTCTATTTAAAGAACCCTGAGGCATCACCAACCTTCACCCATCCCTTCTCCTCGGTTGAATTTCTCTCCAACACTCTCGATATCCCAGACCAACTCACACTTCATCTCTGGTGAACACCGCTCAAACACTAGCTCCTCCTCCACCTTTGGCTCAATTGGAGCATCGATGAGCAACCACGATACCTCGTCTTTAGTTCCACTTGTTCCATTTGCTCCACAATGGCCCCAACTGTAGGGTCCTGCAACCCAATTGTTGCTCCTTGCTGACGCTCACCCTTGTCGCCCTCTAGTGACTTGAGATTGGGCGTGAGGACCCAGAACATCTTGACTCACTCTCAAGGAGTTCCCTAAACACCCAATTTGATCTCAGGTGAGGTAAAATTTGTTTACCCAGTTTTGAGCTTTTCTTGGTGTTTCCCTACTATTTCAGATTGTGGTTGCCTTCTTTACCATTGTTATTCCTCTTTGGCTTCATGGTGGCCTTGCGTAATTGGTATCATGGTTAGTTTGATGAAGAACATCATGTTGTTTGGATTTCTTATTTGTGTCCTAGAAGAAGTAGCTTTCGACAACCACAACAGGCTACTCCAGCCACTGTTGGAGACGAGCCAATACTCATTCGATTCATCTTGATCTTGAGAAGAGTTCTATGTGTTTGGTTTAGCGCAACCTGCCTTATAGATCGATGGAGAATCCATCAAAACTGATCCCATGGTTCCTCTATTGAAGCGTATGGTGCCATGATCATGGCGGAAGAACCTTGGTTGTGTAAGGACCCAGGTCCCATGCAGTTGTAATTGACTGATCAATATCAGATGGGTATTTTGGTCCATTCACACATTGGTTTTGATTTATCACAGACATGTTTCATGTGAAATGACTAAATTTCCCCCATATGCTTGATTAAATGTAACACACACCTAAGATTGTTTTTTCATTTCACCAATTATTTACATCAGCTTACATTCTGATTTAAATGACTATCACGCTATAGTTTTCCTATTTTCTGATTGGCAAGTTTTCAATAATTCATAGTAAATCAATACACTATTAAAAAAATACATATAAATAGTCCTTGGAAATGATTTTTTTTCACAATGAATACGATTTTATGTGTTTAAAGTATTGTTTTGCATCCATGTTTTGATGTTAAATATAAACACCATTTTAATTATATAAAAAGGTTAAAATTGATAACTATTTCATTTTAACTCCAAATTTAATAAATAAATATGTTTTCTTAATCAGGAGAATCCAAGTAATCTATTGGTCCAAGTTTTGAGTCTTGAATCAAAGGTTATCATAGAAGGTCCAAAATTAGGGTTTCTGACACATTATGCTTTATAAACCCTAATACATATGATATAATTGTAACTAGGATAAAAGTTGTCTTGGATACAAGTTAGTTTGGTGAAAGTGATGACTAGGACTTTAAATTGAGGTATGTGCATTTCTAAACCCTAAGTTGAGCATTTTGTATCCAACCCTAAATTTCTAATGAGGCATATGCTTAGCCTTTGAATCTTTCTATTGCCTTCTTTTGGCTCATTTATTACAATTACTTCTTGGGTTTTGAACCCCAATGCTATATTTCTTTTATTTCCATTTTTCCAATTTAACTACTCAGCATGATGAATTATTTACTAATTAACTAATGTAGTGTACATGTGTACAACTGCCCATAGTTGGGCATGTGGTGTTTCGCCCAGGGGAATGTGATTACTCTCCTCATTTTTATATATATTTAGGTGTTTGGGAATGTATGACTCTCCCTCACCTATTGGTTGAAGTTAGGTAGGTGCATCAACCCTATATTAGTTTTTGTAGTCATAATGTTATTCATGCATGCAATTTATTATTGTTTATCATGGTAGATTTCTTGTTTATTTCTTGCCTCATACTTTTGACCCTCTTAGCATAGTAAATGTTTAACATGAAATATTTTGGTTTATAACTGTCCTTATTCTTTTAATTGACACATACCTTTTCTCTCCTCTTACTGGGTGATCCCAACCACCCAGGTTTAGGATAGAGTGTGCAATAGGAGGAAGGTGAACCAGCCTAAGACTAGGAGAAGGTGTTCATCCTTCCATCATGGACTTATTTACTAAGTTATTTTGTTGGAGACATATTTATGTAGTTTAGTTTCCCTCTACCTTAGATCCTTTATTTGTATAAATAATGTACACCCTTATTGGGAAATTTTTGATGTACTCTTTATTAAATTGAATATAGTCAAAGTTTTAAATTCCGCTGCTATTCATTGGACTTTTGTTTACCATTGTTAGTAAAGGGGTGTTAAATTTAGCCTTCTTTATAATAGAAGCATGACTTCAATGGAAGTGGAATGATGAAATGAAGATCAAGACTTAGAGTAAGTCTTCAATTCATGTAATATTAATCAAGTGTTTCATATTAGGATTCAATTTAGGAATCATATTGCTTCAAGCCTTACCATGATTAATAATGTAATTAATCTCATAGACCCTTTGGAAGACCAAGGAAAGGGCCATGGTCCGTAGAACCCAGTGCAAACCCATTTGGGCCAATTAGGGTTTACATACAGATCCTTGGAATATAAAATGAGGAATTAAATATTTTTAGTGGTATTCATTTACAAGGATAATTTTTGTTGGAGGATAAATATATATTGAGATCATAAATAGATTTTCCAGATAATCTAAATTATCTTGTGTCCTATCTAATTATTTAATTACTTATATAGTAATTACTTCAAAGACAAGTTTGGAATAACCAATGGATCGTCTTGACGTAATCTTTTGCTTGCGGATGTATAATACCAAAAAATGGTTATCCTAAAATTTGAGATCAAGAGGAGCTATTATCTGCCCTAGAGAAATAAAAATGAGATAATGAGTTTTTTATTAAAGAAAACTTAAGACAACAAAAAGAGAGAGTTCCAGTAGAGTGAGGATTCCCAGACCTAAAAAGTACCGAGGTCAAGGAGCCCTTCATCCTGATCCAAACTATCTCCTATTCTCTATGAAAACATTAGTCTATGACAACCATAACCCCTCTCCCTCTTCTTGATTCCCCTATGTATCTGATCAGATCTCCACGACCGTTCAGAGATCACAATGAACCTAACAAACTATAGAATTAGCATTATCTGGATGGGTATAGATAGTTCCCAAATCCTCCAAATCTAGGTAACCTAGGGCTGATCAACCACCACATCTTCCCTGATCCCCATGACTAATTTTAGGGGGTCAAAGAGATCCAAAGATGGCTGAGGAACCTAAACCTATTTTTAGTTTCCCTGAACCACCTTGAAACCTTCCACATAATTCAACTGTGATCTCTTGAAACCTCCTCCTCGAGCAGGGGATCCACCAAGCCCCCAAACAATCCATAAGACTGGGATCACCTCTAGACAACCAAGAGGAATGTTCAACCCTCATCTTTGTTTGAGGAAGCCCATAAGAGTTTACCCATGAGATGGCTCCGTCCCATTGAAGAAGCTTGTTAGGAAGATGATCCCAACCCTTGTGATGGGTGTTGAGAGATGGAGAGGACCATGAAGGTCCCAAAAATCTTAGAAGACACCTAGTCTTGTTGAAAACATGTAATTCACTATAACACCAACTCCAATTTTGTTGAGATATGGTTTGATTGGGACATACCATTCTAGACATCATTTTTGGAGCCAAAAGACTTGTTGGTTCCATGGTGTCCATGCAAACTCAACCCAATACTCATATGTGATTTCCAAGGGTAAAATGCTATAGTCAACACATTGACTTTACTCCATGATAAACTACTAGTGCACATGCCACTGACAAACACAATCCCGAGAGAGATTGGTTTTTTTTCTATAGATTTGTGTAATAATAATGTCATAGTGTAATGGGTAATGGAGTAATAAATCATATTATTTAAATCGCCCGCATCACGGTAGATAAGTAATTATCTATATGACTTGGAAACCTATGATTGTCTAATATTGGTTTAATTATAAAATTCTAGTTAAATATTGTGAGGTTAGAATATAGTGATATTACATATCAAATTTCTCAAAAAATGAGGCCAATTTGAAAAAAAAATAGTTTTGGAGTCTAAGTATGCATCTAATTTCAAAAGTATAGTCAATGCATGTTTATGATGTCATTAACACAAAGAAAAGTCTAGATTTGATTATTATATTTCTCAAATCAGTAGACATGTTTATGTTGTGATATAAATTTCTACTATTGAATAATTTTGAGATCCCATGGTATTAAATTGGATTTAGATAATAATGATTTAGGATTTAAGTCTTAAGTCATAAACATGACTACTTTGGGTTTAAATACAATGTTTATAGCTTGATATGATGTTAACCCAAATAATCCGATGTATGTGTTCATAAGAACATGTTATGATCAATCTAAGGCTCATGGATTACATTGATATACCTTACTATGCTTATAATTAGAAGATTTGTCCAATCGATGTTAATAAGGTGAACACTATATACAAATCCTAGATCTTACGTTGACATCATGACTAATTGATGTAACCTTCTCTAATATGTAATTATAATGATATCATTAATATAAATTAGGGTTCCTCCTAACGCATAATTAGGTTTTATAACTGCAATTAATCGTGATGCGATGGGAATAGGTGCTACCCTTATTCCTATTCCAAACTCAAGGAAATTGGTGGTTGTGTGCACAAGTTTTAATATTTATAAAAGCAAACACTACCCCACAAGTATATAGGTGCATGTAGTATTATCAAGGTCGTCTGGGGAGCAAGATATTTCTAGGTGCAAGAGTATTGAACTTAAAAAATCTAGATCTTTTTAACAAGAGGGGTTTTGTTATGTTAACTAAGAAATTAAAAGGAAATGGATTAAAATAGAAAAATTAAGGATCAATTTGGATTAGGGATTTTTGAGGATAGGGTTTCTCATCCATGTCATAACATGAAGAATAACAAAGATAAAGAACACTAGCAATAACACAAGGAAGGCATGTATCCTACACCCACCTCCCGGTAGTGTAGAACAATCCTAACTTTGTATACCACTATTGTGGATATACTTAGTTTAGGACTACAAACCTTTGTTCCCCAACACATCCCAACCACTCCCGTGGTCAAGGTAGTGTGACTAAGGTACATCTCCTTACTCCTATGCACATCTTCCCAAATCATACAATGAGAAGAAATCATACATACAAAGTGACCAACAAAGCATGTAAGAGGAATTAAACACCGATCAACCTCAGAACAGTGAAACAACTAGCATTATATATGAAATTCCTATTCAACAATGTTATGACATGGGGGAAGCACCGTGAGCACTTGAAGGCAGTCCTTGAGATCCATCGAGCTCATAAGTTCTATGGCAAGCTCTCTAAATGTGAATTCTGGATTGATAAAGTCATCTTTCTTGTCCATGTCATTTCTGGGGGTAACATATCTATTGATTCCACCAAAGTGTCTGTTGTTATTGATTGGGAACCTCTTCAAAATCCTTCTAAAATCTAGAGCTTCTTGGGCTTAGCTGGATATTATCATCGCTTCATTCCCAATTTCTCCAAAGTTGTACTTCCTCTAACTAAGATTACTCAAAAGGATGAGAATTTCATCTGGTTAGCTACTTGTGAGTCAAGTTTCTAGGAGTTAATGTAGAAATTAACATCCGATCTTGTTCTAGTTCTACCTTTTGGCAATGAAAATTTCCTTATCTTCATTGATGCTTCGTGAAATGGGTTAGGATGTGTCCTACAATGACATAGAAAGGTGGTGGCCTTCACATCCAGATAGATAAAACCGAATGAACTTAACTATCCCACACATGCTTTGGAATTAGTTGCACTCATCCATGCTCTCAAAATCTGGAGCACTACATGTATGGGGCGACATTTGATATCTTCACTGACCACAAACAACCTGAAGCAAATCCTAACTCAGAAAGACTTGGACTTGCATCAACAATGATGGATTGAATATTTGAAAGACTATGATTTCACTATTAGGTACCATCCATGAAAAACTAATGTAGTTGTTGTTTCTCTTTGTAGAAAAAGGGCAATATGTGCATCTTTATTTGTTCTTGAGTGGAAGAAAATGAAGGATCTAGTGAGTTGGAAGCCCCAATATCTGTCTGATCATCTCCAAGTCAATAACATCTCTATCATGTTTGGTCTTCAGTATGAATTTATTGAGGCACAGAAAGCTAGTCCTGATCTTAAAGAGCCCTCCTCTCTCTTATCAAAGCCTCAAACACATATGTCTATGGGTCTTGATGGTGGTCTTCTATATAGGAACTATATGTGGGTTCTGGAGCAGTCAGCTGTGTAGATAGATATTCTCAACTAGGTACATGGGTCAAAGTACATAGTTCATCCCAACACCACTAAGATGTACAAAGACCTACAATGTCAGTTTTGGTGGAGGTGCATCAAGCATGATATTTCTAAATTTGTGTCTAAATGTATGACATGCCAGAGAATCAAAGAAGAACACTAGAGACCGGGTGGTGTACTACAACCCTTGGAAATCTCAAAATGGAAATGGGAACAAATCACCATGGATTTCTTCGTGAGACTACCCAGGACTAGAAAGGGATATGATGCTGCATGGGTTATAATAAATTGTCTCAGGAAGCCAGCTCACTTTCTCCCTATGAAGACCACTGCCAAGCTATCTGAGCCGGCCAATCTCTATATACGAGAGATAGTGTGTCTGCATGGAGTTCTAGCATCCATTTTCTCAGACAGGGACCCAAAGTTCACTTCAAATATATGGAAATAGGTTCAAGAAGAACTGGACACCAAGATGAACTTCAGTACAGTCTACCATCCACAGATAAATGGGTAGTCAAAATGCACAATACAGACTCTAGAGGATCTTCTACGAGCTTGTGTTCTTGATTAGGAAGACTCGTGGGACCACTGTTTTCCTTTAGTTGAGGTTACATATAATAATAGCTACCAAGAAAGTATTGGGATGCCTCCCTATGAAGCTATCTATGGCCAACCTTGTAGATCTCTATTACACTAGGATGATGTTGAGGAACACACTTTGATGAAATCCAAGTAGATGCCGTTGTATACAGACAATGTTACACTGATCAGGCAAAGAATGATGCGGGTACGAGATAGGCAAAGATCTTATGCAGATGCTCACCGACAAGACCATTAGTTCAAAGAAGGTGATCATATTTTTCTAAAGATGAGACCTAACTGAGATTTGGAAAAGAACAAGGGAAAGCTCAATCCTCTCTATGTGGGACCCTTTGAGATCCTATAAAGGGTTGGTGAATGTTCTTATCATCTTGCCTTTCCACCTTAGTATAGTGCCATGCAAAATGTCTTTCATGTATCTAATCTGGAGCGTTATGTCAAAGACCCCAGTCACATTTTGAATCATGATCTTCTAGAGTTTAAAGATGATCTAACTTATGTTGAATCCCCAATTAGAATTCTCGATTCCAAGACAAAGGAGCTTCACAACAATCGGTGCATAAATATGTTGAAAGTTCTTTTGAGCCACCATGATCAGTCTGACGCCACTTGGGAGCTCAAGTCAGAGATCGAGCAAAAATATCCTCATCTTTTCCATGATGTTTAATTTTTGATGAAAAAATTCTTAAAAGGAGGGGAGAATGTGACAGAGTGAGTTTTTATAAATATTTTCTCTCTCTTACAATGTTGTTATTCTCAATAAGACCCTCAACCATCTCTCTCACAAATTTGTTTAAATAGAATTATCAATTTCATTATAAGGAAACCCCTAGATCATATAGAGGTGGATTATGTGTATTTATGTACTTAGTCAATAATCAATATCGACATTCTAATTTCAATCCCAGTTTTATACCACAATTAGATAATGAGATCAGGAAGCTCTACCTAATTTTTCACTTTAATTGAATAAACCATTTAGAGGTTATAAGAAATTGAATTAAATGTACATAATATCTTTTATTAAGCCTAATGACCTATGTTCCAGTTTGATGAACTAAATGAGTGACATATATATGTCACATGTGGATGTATCAGCCTGGATGCGGACCTACTTTTTAGGCTTTTGTTGTCAATCATCTGATTTGATCGTTCATGCATCATATGGGAATCGACAATAGGCGCTTCATCCCTAACCTCCCGCTAGACCCGGCCTCAGCTCCAACAGCCTAAGCAGTTATCCCTGATCACCTATGAATTATCCACACCCTCGATCATGATTCCAACAAGATAATGTCCCTATCCTCACTGAAACAAACCCAACAATAACTCACACGTCATCTTAAACCCTCATACCGTTTAGAAAGGCCCCCTCCTTCTCTGCAAATCTCACCTGATGGCGGTGCCCACTTTATGGCTTCACCGCCCACAACCTCCTAGGCCTATTTAAGGGCTCCAAAAGCTCCACCATTGCCCCTTTAGTCACCCACTGCATTCTATTATGCTGTGACACACCCTAGCATCCCTAACCTGAACCACCCACACCCACCTGACCCGAGCAGCTCCATCACTCCGGGAGGCTCCACCCACCAATCAACCAAGCCGGTACACTCCAGAGACCTTGGCGAGGAGAACCACACCTCCAGTTGTAGCAACATGGGACTAGAGGCGTGTGCCGATAAGCACCTATTAGCATGCCCAAGACCTCCATCACTGGTGGGGTTGGTGACGTCTCCGAGCATTAGGAGAGTTGCAAATCCACTGTTGGACCTTCACGGAGCTTACTCATCCCTCAATCCAATCAGAGAGGAGGTAAAACTCTAGATCCTCCTTTCATGTTCTTCACATGTGTTTGATCGAAGCTCAAGTTTTGTCCAACTCTGACGGCCATCTCAGGCTCATTAACTCTGACAAGGCCACGTGAAGCCAACCAAGACTATACATAGCCCTGATGTTCCCTACCTTCCTCTAACCATCACCCCTCACTCCACCCTACTTGTTGCTACCATGCTGTGAGAGGAAAATAATCAAGTGGATGAGTTACCTACTCTGACCATGCCTGTCACACCCACATATCTTCCACGGATGGGCTTTTTAGTCCTTTTTGGACCCTGGCTCGACCCTGTTAGCCAAGGCCAACTCGCGGGTTAACTGGATGATCCACAGATTCAGATCCCTCCTTTGATCCACGATGCCCATCCTCTTTTTTTATTTTTCTTTTTAAAACTCTAGCCTTTTTCTGATTGATTGATCTTGTAAAATTCATAATAAATGATTCCAGTACCCTTTAAATCCCCATAAAATACCCAAGTTCTAAGAAAAATATGGAGAAGCTTTATAAATTATCACATATACCTAAATATAACCCTTGATTTATGTATCCTTTTATGACTTGTTTAATGTCCTTTTTAACACTAACTTATAGAAAATGAAGATGAAAATAGATTTCACTATTTTTGTGAAACCTTGAAGCATCAAATCTGACCCTAATCCCCTTGACTGAAAACCATAAGTTGATGATCAAGAATAGACTTAAAACTCTTAATATGATATGAAATATCCATTTCTTCCTCTCTCTCTTTCAATAATGGTAAATAAAGGAAAATCAATTATTCCACATATCTGACCCACTCTCAAAACCCTAAGATGAGGATTCCCCCTATGAATACTAGTATCCAAGCCTATGACTCTAGAGGATAACCATAATTAATCCAAAACCCTAATATTAGGTGTTGAGGACCCATAATGACATTAGGTATTTATTTCTCATTCAGAGTGATCTACTCTCTTAATCTAGGCTTGTTGAAATCAAGATATGAGATTCAAGGTATGTGGATATAAGTATAAGACTAGTTTTTGCTAGATGATATAATTATGAGTAATGGGTTGCATGTAATTATAGAATCTTGTGGGATGTATATCTATACATATTGTCACTTTTCCACCTTGAACACATCATAGGAGTCTGGACCTCCTATATCTTATATGGAACTGATTTATACTTAGAAGTCATCAGTTGGAGTATGAGTGGTATATCTCATCTCCACGGGGCATAATAAAATATGTAGTACAACTATGTAGTATATTTGCATAGGGTTAAGCATGATTCACATTGGATGACCCTTTACCTTATTTCTTATACTATTTAGATGATAACAATTATGCATGTTCTTCATATTCCTTCTAAAAGTATATGAGGTTCTTCTAATCAGTTACAACTACTTAATCTGCCTAATCTGTCAGGGTTTTGTTATTCATTTAGGTGAATCTATTCATCCTGTTAATAATATTACTTTCCTACTATATATATATATGTGTTAGCAATAGTTGTCGGCGGAGAGTTATATCTCTCATTGGGACGTTGGTCTCACCTCATGGGTTTTCACATCTATTAGGTGGTCATTCTCAATGGGGTTGATATTGTGTGGTTGAGGAAGAGAAGCAATGGGATTAGTAGTTTTTGGAGGTTGGATATGCTGCTAGTGTTTTATAGTAGAGTCCTATGTGTTGTCCATTTACTCTCAGGTCCTTGGGTTCTTTTTGTAGATGTTGTACATTGATTTGAGGTTTTTGGTGGTATGCCATGATTGTACATGTATGGCTTCTATATATATGAACATGTTATCCTTTGTAATAGGGTTGTGGCATGATGGCCCCTTCACAGTGATGTATATACCTTTATGGTATGATATGTGATACATGTGGCATGGTTTGTGAACTCTGATGTATATATTTCCGCATGAGATGGTTATCTGAGATCAATTTTTGTTTACCCTATTTTGTGGTTAAGTGGTTGCTAGTTGATAATTTTGCGCTTTGGTTTTGAGTAATATTTCTTTGGTGTGATTAGTGTGTCACAACTTACCTGATCAGCGAGTGTTACTAGAAGGTGTATGCTTGCTGCACAATCATGGACCAGGGGTGGGAATGGGAACTCCCTGATCCCATATTTTGTATGCAAGGGATGTGACATATGAGGTGATCAGAAGAGGACACAATGGAGGAAGAGTAAGAAGAAGAAGAAAACAATGAACATGCGCAACATGAAGATGAGGAAGAAGAGGAGGAGGCAACCATACATTCACATCATGGCAGACAATGTACAAGCCTTCCAAAAGACATTGCACCTCCAGCTCTACAGCTCTAGCACCTAGCCAGAATGAAGCTCCGTATTCCATGGCAAGTATGATGCTACAAGAAATCCAACATGGGAATAATAAACAAACAACATCATTGGAGGGCATCCAAGTTGTCCAAGGATGACTGTACTAGAACCAACATGCTATTTTTGAGAATGAGTGCCTTTTCTTGACCAACTAAGAGAACATGTATGCTCTCCTACAGTAGATGAAGAGATACCAGAAGTAGTTCTTCGTAAACTACTGGAGTCAAGGATAATTTTCCAGTTACCCACAACCTCCAGAGATGTCGCAACAACCCTCAACTTTCCAGGGAAACTTCTACCCACATGATTAGAACATGCCACCTCGACCACCACCATTTTGACTTGGTACCATTGTTCCATTTCTTTGATTGGATTTTGACTATGAGGATGTAGTCAAGTTCAAGCTTGGGGGGTGTGTTGGAATGAATCTATCTTCTATTTTCTTTTAAGTTTTATTATTTTGAGTTTGTAGGATTCACATCTACCTAGTGTAATCATGGAGTAGTACACGCACGATTTCTGCCTTTGTCATCATAGAATGTGTTCTCATTTGTCAAATTGAAAAGAAAAAAACTGGCTTAATTGTAAATTTGTAAGGCAGCATCACTTAGAGGAAGTCTACTTAGTTATCTTAAGGACATTTGATGTGAATGGAAGTCTTAATTATCCATGAATTGTGGATGACGATGGGGTTTGAGCCTAAACTGATCAAACAATTAACAAGAAATGTAAGACCCTTGACCATGCTTAATGTGTTGAACATGTTTAATTACCATAATTTAGTGATTCAAACCTGAATCTAACCTTGTGATATGTTTTTCTATCATGTGACAAGCTTAAGTTTCCAATTTGGACACTTTTTGAACATGTTATTCAATTTTACAGACATTTCAGACTTTTCTACAATTTACCCAAATATGAGGTTTACTTGCAATTTTTCACATGCATTATGATCCTTAGGTGTTTCCTTATCATACTTGATCTTGTTAGTCAATGGGGCTCCTAGTTGTACCTTGGTTTGGAGGTGTTTTTCTTCAAGGGTAATTTTGGGTTTACCCCTTTATGGATGGGCTACCTTTAGGAGCCATCAACCAATTCTCCCCCTATTTGGTTGACATATGATGGTCTCTAACATGTGGTGACAATTTAAGGTCACCTCTACAGGTATTAGGATAGTGGTTTTCTGGTTTTGGTTCACTTGGACCAGTGGTTCACTTAAAAGAGATGGCCAACCAATGGTTCACAACTTAAGTTACTAAGGTTCAAAAGAACCAATGGGTTCTTTGATTGGAGGCCGATGGCGGGCCTTGAGAGCCAAAAAATGATGGCCTAGTAGGACTCCACAACCGGTGGACCTATTGTTTCATGGCTATGGAAGCTCTTAGCCATTGACACATGGAGAGCTACTAGGACACCTCAAGCTTTTCTCTTTCCTTATCCATAAGCCTTATATACATATCCTTAAGCACAAAAACAAAACCTTTAGACTCTTATCTCTTCCCACCATTCTAGAGCTTCGTCTTTCCCTGCTTGGTGGCGAACAAGAGTTCCCAAGGAAGAAAAAAATAGTTGACCTTCTTATTGGAGTATCTAGGGTTTGGATCAACCCCCATCTAGGATTTGGGAAGCTCCCTTTAGGTGATCATGACCTAAACTAGTAACTTTTTTCTTCTCTCATTCATTTCTATTTCAGTTCTTTTTTCTCCTACCTTCTTCCTAGACGAAATCATGATGTTCCATGGTAAAGTGTGCTCTAAATCTTAAGAACTTATTTTTCTTGCTCCCTTAACTTAGGGTTTACTCCCTTTCTTGGAGAAGAAGCTTACTTGGCAGAATTTGGAGCTTATACTTGGGCCCTTTACCTTCCTTGCTCGAGTTTTCTTGCTGATTGGAGTCTATTCTTCTTCATAGAGGTGATTTTTAAAACTCACTTCACTTTATTGCTTATTACAAGCTTGCTTACTCATGTTCTTGCTCTAAATCAAAGATCTATGCATATAAAAGCTATTCTTTCCTAGGGTTTCGAATTTTATGGTGGTCCTTAATTAGTTTCCAGTTCTATATGAACCAAAAATCATGCGCATGACCTTCCTAAGGTAGAGGAAGACTTGGTTCTTTCTTACATACCATTATATGGTATAATGTGTTAGTTCTAATATTGTGAATTCGATCGTCCAATTCCTTTTACTTATAGTCTTACCTTTGCCCTCATATAACTATATTTGATAGATCACCATAATAAGTGGATGTGTAACTTTAATGAGATGTAGCTTGTTATGCCTAAACCTAATGTAACTAAGTGACGGTGATTGATTGTAATCATCCCTCTTGAATGATTCCTAAGATAATGAAATATTCTTTTATTGTTAATAGGAACTCATATATGATGGAAAGTGTGATCTCATGATTAGCAATACAGATTAAGAATTATATCTCATACATTTTACCTCTTTTGGATTTTTTATACTTATACACTTGCTAGAAATGAATTAGGGTTTGTATGTCCATTTGTATGATGAAGCCTTAATTCATCCAATTGGAATAACTAATCAAGTGAAACCCTAATCATGTAGTACCTTGTGCCGTAGTACCATCTTCAGTGTCAGAATTTGTTGGATGGTGTAAAAAGTGATCGTTAGGGAAACTCATAGTGCATACATTTGAGTATGTGGGGTGCAAGAGATTGTGTGTGTCCTTGACATCCTTAGTTATAGTTTATGAAGGATGGCTACGGTCATGCCTCGAATATTTTGATATGTGTAAAAATCAGTGGGTACAAATGTAGGATATTTCAGATAGAACGAGCACGCTTGACTTGTTCTCTAGCGTCGTGACCTATACCAAGGAGGGCTAGTTTTTTTCATCTTGACTATATGTCATTATTGGCAATTGAATTTTATGTCTCTGTGTTGTCTCTTGTATTGACCCGGAGTTTTGGGTGAGATCACAAAGTCCGACTCTTCCATTGATCTAGTATAGCACTGATTTGGACTTAGTAGTGGTCAGTTTGATTTGGTTGGTATGACTCAAATCCTCAGGACATAATAAAAAATGTAAAATAGTCATGTAGTACATTTACTAGGTTTAAATGTGTTTCACATTGGTTGTTAACCCTTGCAATATTCCTTATACTACTAAGTTGTTATATGATGCAATTAGAGTGATTAAATATTAGAAGAATATATAATTTCTACCTTCAAATACTCCAATAATTATGTTTATTGCTAAGCCTATCTGCTTAAACTTGCTTAGTATGCTAGAATTTTGTAATCTGCTCAACAACTTATTATATGCATTGTCTGCTCAGTCTATATACTATTAAATAATCAATTGTAATCAATATGTGTTGGAGAAGTTATATCTCTCACTGGGACATGGGCTTGACCCATGGGTCACCACATCTTTTTAGGTGGTCTCTGACAACATGGTCAAGATAGTGCTATAGAAGAGGAGTAGCCTGGTGATTAGTAGACACAGAAGGTTGAACAAATGTTGTTTCTAATAATAGAGTCCTAGTTTCATGCATGTACTCTCAGGTCTGGGTATGGCTAGCATTTTGTAGATGTTATACTTGCATCGATACGAGTTTTTGGAAGTATGCCAGTGTTTGTGTGTATGGTGTATACATGTGGAATATATCTTTTGTATGTAGGTTGTGGCCTCATTTAATAGTTATATATGCAAACACCTATTGTGGTATATAAGTCTATGGAAAACATGGACCTTGATGAAAATGTTTCTAAACTTTTTATGATATGAATTTAGTTTTAATTATTCCACTTTTCTAATTATGTGATTAGTTAGTAGTTCATCATGTTTTATGTTTTGAGTAATCTCATTTAGCATGATGAGGTGTCATAATTTAAGTTGGTATCTGAGCTCTAGGTTTGTTGAGTCTATAGGGTCATAGGACTTAGATTTGAGTCTGTTCTTATGTATCCAATATATCTGATTATATCTTATGCTTATGAAGATATGTGTGGAAGACATGAAGAACATGCTGAGAGAAACTATGTTGCACTAGGAGGAGTTGCTAGGAGGAAGGCACATGATGATAGAGTACCAGAAGTGGGGCCAGAGTAGACTATGATGCCTTAGTTTGACCCGACAACTATGTCCAGTCCTGCTTTCAGTCCATGTTTGGATAGATGATGACCACAATTACACATTTAGCAAATAGAGTGCCAACACCTCAAGATAGAGCAACCATCCCTAATGTGGGATCCCAAGGTGTCGGGAAGACGTTTGGACATTTTAGACGTGTCGAGGAGATTGAGTATGCTGGTACTTTAGACCCAACAGATGCCGACATGTGGCTAATAGAGTTGGAGGTAGCATTCAATATTCTAAACATCCTTGAAGAGGATAAAGTTAAGCATGTGGTGTACCTATTAAAAGGTAGTGTTGGTCACTGGTGGGCCATAGAAGAGGAAAAGAGGCTAGGAGTTGTGATAGGGTGGGAGGATTTTCAGTTGGAGTTTGTCAGTTGATACTTTCCAGAGACATATCTAGATGAGAATGTCTCTCTATTTGAGAAGATTTGTGAAGGAGCGATGACCATCAATGAGTATGAGTCGAAGTTTATGGAGCTCCTTATGTTCTCCCCTCACATGGCAATGACATATAAGGAAAGGATTATTAGGTTTTCCACCTTTGTGGAGTCGGTGAGGTGGATTGAGATGTCTTCTATAGAGAAGCGTTAAGACAACACTAAGAAGAGTTCAATTCCTCTCTAAGGGTGGTCTTCTGGAGGCTTCAAGAAGCTTAGGTTTTCTTTGCCACATTTGCAACAAAGGTTGATTTTTACTGAGAAAAGATCACAAGCACCTTCACAGTGGTCCCCGGGTAGGGGGCAGAGGTCGCAGTTTTGCACTTGCAGTAGCTCACAATACCTCATCATTTTCAGGGATAGGGACATCTAAGCCATGGTACAAGGATAAAACATGTTTTGAGTGTACAAAGGTCAGGCATACAAGGCCACTTTTCCCAATGAAGGATGAGGAAGTGGCCTAAAAGCCAAGCCAAAGTCAGCAGGGTTCACAACAGTAACAATTTAATAGTGGCAGTAGCGTAGGACATGGGCAGGTGTCACATGTAGGATCCTCTAGATAGGTTAGCATAGGACATGGACAATAGTAGGAGATGGCTAGGTTCTATGCCATGCGCAATCCAAAATCAGTGGTCAATCCACGGCTCATGATAGGTCAGATGGAGTTATTTCATTATGAATTTCTGCTTCTTATTTTGTGTCTGCATTAGTTGACCTGGGTGTGACACACTCTTTTATCACTAGAGATGTGATAGATAGTCACAATTTGCCTGTTAGTCATAGATCTGATAGTCTTCGACTAGAGAATCCTTTGGTTGGTTCTGTCGAGTTAGAGGAGGTGTGATCCTCTTGTGTTCTTTTTTTTCTAAGGACACAACATTCAAGTGGATCTTTTGCCACTTGACATGCAAGGATTCAACGTGATACAAGGAATGGATACTTTGGAGAAGTATAAGGTAACATTGGACTGTAATTCCAAGATGGAAATGTTCCATGATGGAGATGTCTCATGGATCTTCCAAGGTGATAGGAAGATTCTTCCCACATGTTTGATGTCAGCTATGACATCAGAGAGGTTGATGAGACATGGATGTGAGGATTTCTTAGCACATGTTGTAGATACCAAGTGGTCCTAGTATCTAGGACGTACCATTATTTGAGGATGTTTTTCCTGAGGGGTTTGCTGGTGCTCCCCCTCATTGAGAGATTGATTTTGAGATCAATCTTATTCCTGGAACACAAATAATAGAGCAATCATTGTATAAGATGGCACCAATAGAAATGCAGGAGTTAAAGAAACAATTGAAGAATTATTAACAAAGTGTTTTATCAGGCCAAGCACTTCCCCTTGGGGTGCTCCCATGTTGTTTGTCAAAAATAAGAACGGTTCAATGATGTTTTGTATAGATTACTGACAGTTGAACAAGGTGATAATAAAGAATAAGTATCCTTTACTAAGGATTGATGACCTTTTTGATCATTTGAGAGGTGCCACTGTGTTTTCAAAAATAGATCTGAGATCGGGTGACCACCAGTTGAGGATAAGGGTGGATGGCATACCTAAGTTAGCTTGTTGGAATAGGTATAGTCATTATGAGTATGTGGTTATGCTATTTGGGATAACCAATGCACTGACAACATTCATGGATTTGATGAATAGGGTTTTCAGAAAATATCTAGATCAGTGTGTGGTTGTGTTCATAGATGACATTGTGATATACTTCAAGGTTACAAAAGAAGCATGAGCACTTGTCGAGGCAGCACCACTTATATGCTAACTTTAGCAAGTGTGAGTTTTGGTTGTCAAAGGTGTCTTTTCTGGGAATTGTTAAATCTAAAAAAGGGTGTTTGTGTTGACCCTAGGAAGGTGGGGTTTGTTCTAGAGTGGTAACATCCCAAGAAAGAGATAGAGATTTGCAGTTTTCTAGGTTTGGTAGGTTACTATAGGAGGTTCATCATGTACTTTAGTTTTGTAGTGTTACCCCTAACTAGGTTAACCAGGAAGGATGTTCCTTCTACTTGGGATGAAGAGTGTTAGCATTCTTTCCAACAATTGGAAGAGAAGTTGACCAGTGCATTGGTGTTATTGCTACCAGAACAAGGGAAAGACTATATTGTCTTTTATGATGCTTTCAAGAATGGATTGGGATGCATAATGATGCATGATAAGAATGTGATTTTTTGCTTCGCTACAGTTTAATAAACATAAGAAGAATTACCCAACACATGATTTGGATCTTACAGTGGTGGTTCGTGCCTTAAAGATCTAGAGACACTAGCTTATGGAGAAAAGTGTCAGATCTTCATCGACCATAAAAATCTACAATATATCTTTTCAAAGCAGGAGCTGAATATGAGACAAAGGAGATGGATGGAGTTAATCAAAGATTATGATTGCACCAAAAACTACCATCTGGGCAAAGAGAATGCGGTAGCTGATTCATTCAACAAGAAGCTTTCATCATCATCATCTGCACAGTGCACAATTTTATCACTTGGTGTGCCATAAATGGGACATGTTAGTGTCTCTTTGCCGGATGAATGTATAGCTGGAAGTTTCTTTGGCGGGAGGTTAGTTGGCACAAGTATATGTTAATGAGATAGTCCATTTGCATGACATTCCACTAACTATAGTTTCTAATAGAGGTCCACAATTTACAAGTCATTTTTGGGAACATCAACATAGGAAATTAGGAACACATTTGAGATTTAGTATGGCTTTCCATCCACATACTGATGGCTAGTCTGAAAGGACTATTCATACTTGAGAGGATATCTTGAGGTAATGCGTGTTTTAGTTTCTTGGTAGCTGAGATGTACACCTGAGTCTGATAGAGTTTGCTTGCAATAATAGCTATCAGAGAAGCATAGATATGGCTCCTTGTGAGGCTCTATACGGGAGACGTTGTCAGTTTCCACTTTGTTGGTTTGAAACATGTGAGTATCAACTATTGGGTCCTCAGCTAGTATAACATACTATAGAGAAGATTAAGATGATATAATAGCAACTGAAAGATGCTCAGGACAGACAAAAATCTTATGCAGATAACCGTCATAGACGTCTAGATTTCTAAATGGGAGACAGAGTGTATCTCAAGGATTGTCCTTGGAAAAGTAGGATGAGGTTTAGGAAAAAGGGTAAGTTGACTCCTAGATTTATAGGACCATACCCTATCATAGATCATGTTGGAAAGGTGGTGTACAAGTTGAGCTACCACCAGAATTGCATAGGATGCATAATGTTTTCCATATCTCCGTGATTAAGAAGTTTCCTCCAAATGCAGAGCAGATGATCCATCCAGTGGAAGTTGAGTTAGATGAGGATGTTTCCTATGTTGAGGGTCCCGTGCTGATCTTGGATAGAAGGATAAAGAAGAAGAAGAAGAAGAAGGATATAGAGTTAGTGAAATTTGTGTGGCATCACTATGGTATAGAGGAAGCTGTGTAGGATTTAGATGATGAGATGCATAGAAAGTACCTATCTCTCTTTGCGTAGGATTTCGGAGGCGAAATCCTTATTAGGGGTTTATAGCTGTAAGACATGTGACGATGCTTAAAGTGTTGAACATGCTTAATTACCATGATTGAGTGATTTAAACCTTAGTCTAACCTTGTAATATGTTTGGATATCACGTGACAAGCTTATGTTTTAAAAAAATTTCCTATTTGGACACTGTTTGAACAAGTTATACAATTTTATGGAAATTTTGGACTTTTTTGCAATTTACCCAAATATGAGGATTTACTTGCTATTTGTCACATGAATTATAATCCATATATGTTTCCTTATCATTCTTGAGCTTGTTGGGCCATGGGGTGCCTATTTGTACCTTGGTTTGGAGGTGTTTCTCTTCAAGGGTAATTTAGGGTTTACCCCTTTATGGATGAACTACCTTTAGGAGCCATCAACCAATGGTCCCCCTATTTGGTTGACATTCAATGGTCAATAATAGGTGGTTACAACCTAAGGTCATCTCTATAGGTAGTAGGACAATGGTTTTCTAATTTTGGTTTACTTAGACATGTGGTTCACTTAAAAGAGATGGTCAACTAATGGTTCACCACTTAAGTGACTAGGATTCAAAAAAACTAATTGTTTATTTTATTGAAGGATGATGGTGGGCCTGGAGAGCCAACAAACAATTCCATAGAAGGTCTCCACAATTGGTGGAGCTTCTGTTGTATGGATGTGGAAGCTCTTAGCCATGGACACATGGAGAGCTACTAGTGATGGTTCTGCTGACCCCACCTTTCCATCTTTAGGTCAACACAACATTCAGTGGTGTTCAATGATGGTTGTGTTGACCCCATTAGCCAATGGTGACATAATGTGTCGAAACTGATGGTGGTTCAGGTTACCACAGTATTTGTGTCTAACCTAAAACACCATTAAACAAAATGTCAATGTTGCTTCAAAAAAAGTAAACTGATGCTTTCTTTGGTTATATGATTCAAGGGTTAAACCTACATTTAACCAATTGTTTTGAGATGTTAAACCTGATCCAATGATTGTGATTGGGTGCTTCAGCATGAAATGGTTTAGAATGAAGTCTATATTATAATGTGTTGGTTCTAATAATGGAAATTTGATGGTTCAATGCCTTCGACTTATAGTCTTACGTTTACCCTCGTATAAACATATTTGATAGATCACCATAATAAGTGGATGTGTAACTCTAATGAGATGTACTTTGTTATACCTAACCCTAATGTGACTAAGTGATGGTGATTGATTGTAATCATCCCTTTTGAATGATTCCTAAGATAATGAAATACTCTTTTGTTGTTAATTGGAACTCTTATATGGTGACATCTGGACATCACAGTTCCTTGCTATGTTATACTTATATGTCACATGTGTGTTGATGACTTGTTGATCTTTATTCTAAAGAATATAAAGATAAAGATGAACTTGCAGGGATTGATGTAATGGTCTTCATGAACTTTGGGCGTAGTTGAGCCCTCTTAGAGGTGTTATCCTCTTTACAAACATGGTAAGGTTTGGAATCGTGGATTATTGTGTCGTGGAATTGTATCATGTGGTGGTATGCTAACAAGTGTGATCTCATGATTGGCAATAAAGATTAAGAATTATATATCATGCAGTTTATATATTTTGTAGTTTCTATATTTATACACATTCTAGAAATGAATTAGGATTTGTATATCCATTTGTATGATAAAGCCTTAATTCATCCAATTGGCATAACTGATCAAGTGAAACCCTAATCATGTAGTGCCCTATGCCTATAGAACCATCTTCAGTGTCATAACTTCATGGATGGTGATACGAGTGTTCATTAGGGAAACTTGGAGCAGAAACTATTGAGTATGCGGGGTGCAAGAGATCGTGTGTGTCCTTGATATCCTTACTTACAAGTTATGGAGGATGGCTATGGTCATTCCTCAGATATTGTGATATGTGAAAAGCATTCGTGGGTACAACTGTAGGATGCCTCATATAGAATGGAAATGTGTGACCTATTTTCTAGCGTCTTGACCGGTACCAAGGGGGGATAGTTGTTTTCAACTTGACTATATGCCGCTGATGGATGTTGACTATTATCTCTCTATGTTGTATCTCATACTGACTGAGAGTTGTGGGTGTGATCATTGAGTCCGGTTCTTCCATTGATCTAGTATGGAACTAATTTGGACTTTGTAGTGTCAGTTGGATATGGGTGGTACGAATCAAATCCTCAACGTATAATAAAAGATGTAAAATAGTTGTGTAGTATATCTACTAGATTTACATGTGTTTCACATTGATTGTTAACCCTTGCAGTATTCCTTGTACTAGTAAGCTGTTATATGATGCAGTCAGACTAATTAACTATTATAAGAATATACATTATTGTTTCCTTTAGATACTTTGATAATTATGTTTATTACTATTTGCTTAAACTTGCTTAATATGCTAGAGTTTTCTAATCTGCTCAATAGCTAATTATATGCATAGTTTGCTCAATCTATTTACTATTAAATAATCAGTTGTAATCGATATCTATTAGAGAGACTTATATCTCTCACTGGGACATGGGTCTCACCCGTGGGTCACCACATCTTTTTAGGTGGTCGTCAGCAATATGGTCGAGATCGTTCTATAGAAGAGGGGCATCCTAGTGATCATTAGACACAAAAGGTTGGACACAAGTTGTTGTTAGTAGTAATGTCCTAGTGTTGTCCATGTACTCTCAGATTTGAGTATGGGAAGTGCTTTGTAGATTTTATGCTTGTATTGACACAAGTTTTAGGCAGTATGCCATTGTTTGCATATATGGCATGTACATAGAGAATATCTCTTTGTATATAGGTTGTGGCCTCTGCCACTAGATATAAATGTCAATACTTGTTATGGTATATGAGTTTATGGAAAAAATGGACCTTGATGCAAATGTTTCTGAACTTGTTATGATGTGAATTTGGTTTTTATTATTCTACTTTTATGACTATATGATTAGTTAGTAGTTGATCATGTTTTATGTATTGAGTAATCTTGTTTTGCATGATGAGATGTCACACCTAAGGTTACCCTATACACATCTTAATAGTAGAGGGACATACCATAGTTTAAGAAAGGCATTGTCGTTTAAACTTATAATTCCATCCTCTTTTCATTCATTTGATCCACCACTAAAAGATGATAAAGTAACCTGAATTGTTTCCTCTTAATTGCATTTTCATGGCATACTAGGTGACATAATTTTAGTTTTCTCTTATTGCATTAGTTAGAAAATGAAAAAATATATATTCTTTCATATCATTCAGTTGCATAATAAATTCATGTAGATTGCATATCTTTTGCATCATTCATTTTCTCTCAATATGTACTCATGTGGTCTTTCTCTAGAAATGAAGTATAGGGATACACATCCATACCACTCAAAATAAAGAGAAAAAAAATTGAATAAGATGTTATAGTGAAGCCCAAGCATACCCTTCAAACATGCAAAAATAGTGGGCCAATGAGGAAAAAATAGTATCAAATAAAGAGGGAAAAAAGGATGCCCTAACCATCAATTCTGAAGCTTTCCTAAAAAAGAAATGATAGCCATATTATGCATTCTTTTGTTTCACTCTCATATATCTAATGAGGCATTCAGTGCATGAATTATTCCACCCAAAAACAATATGCATTAGGATTCATGAATTTCAAACTCCCTACTTGTTGTAGGATCATGTTTGATTTTTGCATAAATGATTCATAAATTACATGTGATTCTTCATAAACCACCTATATTATTCCATTCATTTCTCTTATAAGTAGAGATTCTTTCAATTAGTTGGTAGTTAGGAAAGAGCAATGTAGATAGGGAATCATACGATGCACCAAGTGAATGCCTGATTGACTATGATATTAACTGCTCTATTGATAGTGTTTCATTAATCTAAAGGTTGACATCTTTAATGAATATTTTTGGTCGCTTAAGAGTAGTTAATTATTCAGTGATTAGTAAAGTCCAGTTTGGGTTCGCCAAGTGGGGGTAGTTGAGAAATGAAGTTCTAATTCTTTGTCCTTTTGCGGACTTGTTTAAAATAGATCTGAGGGTGTGTTGCTCGAGCATGATCAACATTTAAGCTTAGGGGAGTTTGATGCACTCAATAATTGTCACTTTTTACAAGACATTTCATTATGTATTGTTTGCATTAATTTCTTCATTTTATACTAGTTGTGCATGATTTATCATTTTTAGCCTGTGACACTTAATTGCATTAAATATTCATTTTTTTATGATTCCATATTGATTTATCATTACTTGTGGAGCTTATATTCTCTATTGTTCAATTTCATCTAAATTGACAAGAATCAACTCAGCTCGTTGCTAGCGACATGTTCGTCGATGGTACCGACATTTGAAGAAAAGGAACAAAGTCGAGTCAAATGAACTTGGTGGTACCGATAGACGAATTGGTACTGCCGAGAATTCAATAGGAGTGCTCTAAGATAGAATCGGTGTTACCGAGAAAAGAGTTGGTGGTACCAACTTAGATCGAAAAATTCAATAGATGTCAGGGAGCATCTTAGTGCTATCAACACCTCCGTCTAAGAGTATTGACATTTCATAGAGGACTGCACATATGAGATATACTCGGTGCCATCGACACCCTGTCAGTGTTACTGACTTGTAAAGACCAGGCCAGATTGAAGATCATAGTTAATACAACGATTGTGACTTAATAATGCCCTAAGTTTTTTCTATGAGTAGGGGGAGTGCGACCAAACCTAGATATCATGTTCTTTTCCATTGCACAACAACTAATATCCATGACAAAATAAAGAAGAGAAAAAGATCATATTCTGGATGATTCTGGCACCTCTGGTGGACAGATTTACAGTCAGAAGATAGAAAATCAATATGTTCCTCATAGGGAATCATCCAGTCCATCTTCTTCAAGGTTTA
>OY856412.1:357487956-357640456 GCA_963693085.1 Alisma plantago-aquatica
GATGAAGCGGTGGTAGAATTCGACATGTCCTAATAAAGATATGACTTCTTTGGTGTTGATTGGAGGTGGAAGCTTTCAATAACTATTTTTACTTTGTCAGTTCTATTCTTTTGCTACTTACATTGTGGCCTAAAACAATGGCTTCCTACACCATGAAGTGGCATTTATCCCAATTGAGAACCAAGTGTGCTTCTTCATATTTTTTCAACAATAGGGATAAGTGATGCATGTATGAATCAAAGGAGTCTTCATTGATAGAGAAGTCATCCACGAATACATCCATCATTGTTTATGTCTACCGGGCAAAGATGTCTACCATATAAAGCTATAAGGGAGCATGGGTGTTGCATAGACCAAAAGTCATCCTTATAAAGGCAAAAGTGCCAAAAGGATACATAATTTTGTCATATCTTGACCAATAGGGAGTTTAGGAATCAGATAGAATCACCAATAACCATCAAGGTAGTAGAAATATTTTTGGTGTCCAAGATGATCGACAACTTGATCAAGGAAGAGGAGAGGGAGGTGGTCCTTCCTTATAGCATGGATCAACTTCTATAGTCAATGCAAATCCTCCATCGGTGACAGTGTGGGTGGAGATAAGATCATTCATGTCATTCCTCAATATAGTAGTAACACCTTTCTTGGGATAAACTTGTATAGGGCCGACCCAAGGAGAGTCTAAAATTGGATAGATGATCCCTGCAATGAGCAATTTAATAATTTCAAGGTGGATCACCTCCTTCATGTTTGGATTAAACTTGCATTGGGAATCCCTAGACAAGTTTTAATACTTAACCATGGAGATTTTATGCAGACAGATAACTTGTCTAATCCCTATTGAGTCAGCCATTTTATATCCCATGGCAGCTCTTCTATTCCTCAACTCATTGATTAATATGTCCTCTTCCTCATATGTAAAGTCTAATTTTATGATCATAGGGCAATTCTCATGTTCATAAAGGAAATCATATTTAAGACCTTCAAGTAGGGTCACATCTCATGGGATATTTGTTACACCCTGATCTCACAATTACCACTAATCATGATATTAGGGTATAAAATAAGGATTTAATGTAATACAAAGATCACCCTTAACTTTTTCTTCTTTTTCAAACTCTTTGTTTTCTCGCATTGAACCACGTAAACTAATTGTACAAGATAATTAAACTTTTATTTATCTAATATAATCTCAGCATTGACGATACACATCCATACATTCATTATGTTTCTCACACTTCCATGTACATACTACATGACAATCATTTACATTCTCTCCTATTGATGAAACTAACATACAAAACATCATTTACAACTCTCTCTCTCAGATCTATACAAGGACCTAGAGTGACAGGGACTGACTGAACTTTACTATACTCAGACTTAACTCTTGTGGCAGATCTACTCTAATGCAATGATATCTTCTTCAAGACCATGTGATTTCCCAAAAAATTGTGAGTAGAGGGATGATCCTACTCGCTCAGTGAATGAGTACTTCAAAGAAACAGTCTAAAGCACTGATATAATTACAAATATACTTTTGAGAAAATGATATCAATTATATCAACAGTAAGCTTTAAAGAGTCTAATAATTGACAATCATAAATATGGCAGGATACTCTAAATATCTATAAGAGTGAATCAATATATGAAATGCTTGATTGATCATAAAGAGAACTAATTATTTAGAAACATACAAAGAATAATTGAATAACTATACACACTTGTTTGACCTCTCATTCATTTTATTATTCCTTGATCATATGCAGTGTACTCTACATATGAAGACTTGTAGTGCACTACGATCACACCATACAAGACTTAGTAGACACACCTGGGAAATGCTAAGTCTGACTACTCTCTTGGTCTGCAATAGGGAAATGGCTCTCTGGCCTAAACTGGACTCCTCCTCTAACCTGAACACATAGGCGGAGAGTCAAGACACCTCTTGGCTTTTCTGTACTCTAGTGCCACTAGGACTTCTGGTTGATGTTGGACACTGCAAACTATAGTTTAAGTAGACTTCTACTAGGGCTTCATCCCATGTGCCACCTAATAGCACGTTATGACCCCCGTATACTGGAAGCTGCCAGGGTTAGGTCATTTCCCCCCTAAGATGCAGACCTCACATAAGGGTTCTACGGTGTTTAGGGCTCCTAAGTCTATTATTTTATTATTCCTAGAAATATGTTTCTACATTGTACCCTTCTCTGACTTATACTTGACTCTGGTATCTCTATGGTGTCGTGTCTACTTATTTGAAGTTATAATACAACATGTATATCATTATAAACTTGGCAGAGCAGTATATTCAAAACACTGTAATATACTTAATAATCAACATACTATACATGCAAGCAAACTAAAATTCTTAAATAAACAAATTTCATGTCCACTTGGGACATACACACTAGAATTGTGCATATCAACCCAAATATTGAGTTGTTTATCTCATTACTCAATTAAGAGTTAATTACTTATCATGACAAGAATTATTAATAATAACTGAGAACATTGATATCACAATACTTGATTCTTTGAACACCCTACCCTTAGGGTTTCATTTAATCACCACAAATGCTACAAAGAAAGGTGTAATACATCTATCATGTACTTTTCAAATCTTTAAAACACATGATACATGGGATCTCAATCCCTTATCACATTACTGGGAATTCTCATCCTTTCACATCATTATCATGATTACTGGATCTAGGTATTCAAACCATTAGATCATCACATAGCATTGTTACCTCTGTAACAAGTAACCATTACCTCTAGGTCCTTTGACCAAGGTATTCATTTCACTGGTTGTACAAGTATGATCATGGATCACAAGGCCATCACACATCTTGACACCTCTTACTAGGAAATAACTTATTCACATGGCTCCCATAAAGAATTCATGCGACATAAACATTCATTGAATAAATACAACCATCAACAAATCATATAAAATCAATATATGTATGAAACCTTGGAACTGAGTTGAATTTGGATTTCCATGCCATTCACTAGGATATCATGTATCAATAATAATATTGAATAAATAAAGTCTATCATGTCAAGAAAATCCCTTCAAATGGATTTCATGATATCTATTCGCAAATACCCAACTTTCGTCGCATCTAGGGTTTCACCCTCTTTACTGAGATATCAAACAAACACTATTCACTTTGAACAAGATCCAAGATAGTATCTGACATATATGTACTATGAATTTATATAAACAATCATTCATAACCAAGGGAATCTAGATAAGCAATTTTCTCTATTTACTTATACAACAAATTTCAGTCATAGACAAATTCCCTATATTTGAATTTACTCTTATAACCTCTGTGAATACTTAGGGAATTCTCATTAGGATGTATTGTATACAATTATAGTATGATGTTATCATCTGAACTTCATCCAAATAGAGGAAGAATCCATTTCATATCATTTTGCAACAACTTAAAACAAATAGACAATTTAAGGTTTGTAGTCGCATACTAGCAATTAAAGATTAGGGTTGAATTAACCAATTTTTGTGCAATATATTGTTTGAAGGAAGTTCTAACTCACCCTAAGGTGTGAAAACACCTTAAAAACGTATATTGTCCCTGAAAATCTCGATCTCATATCAAATCCCTAGCAATTCACCGAATTCTTCTTCCTTTCAACTCGGGAACCCTAAAAATGAGGGATTATGAAGAAAGAGTGAGAAAAGGGGAAGTTTTGATATGATTTTGGATCAAATCAGAGGAGGGACGGAATTTTTACTTGTTATAAAATATTCACCATGAAACTATATCCAAAGAAATTAAACTTACATGATTTCATTATTCCTTGGACTGCAAAACCCTAGGTGAGCATCTCCATCAATTTCTCCTCTCAAACCCTAACTCTCTCTCTCTCTCTCTAGGATTTCATTTCTCTAGATTGAATCATGAATTATTAGAGCTCCTTTTGTGTTATGTTGACCATATAAAGCAATTGAGCTACTTGGATCAATTGCACTTTGTCCCCTTACTATAGTTTTTCTTATTTCAGCAAATTTTTTTCTTTCTTAAAAAAGGTTTCTGTAAATTCGTGTATTTCAGAGATCAAACCTCCTCCAAAATTATGAGAATTTACCATGTTGTTTATAATTGAGTAAAAATCTTCAATTAAAATTTAAGGTCATTCCAAGCTTCCATTAAATAATTAAAAATCGAATAGTGCACTGCTATCCAGAATTCTGCACAAATGTCAGTTATAGTAATTCATCTACTGATAAAGTCTAAATGCATCCAAAAATTATGAAAATTTACATGTTGTTTATGATTGAGTTTCAGACTTCTAGTTAAAATTTCATATCATTTGAATTTACTAATAAATAAGAAAAAATAAAATAATATATTGCTTAACAACATTCTGTCAGCATGGTCAGTTGAAATATATCTTGACCGAGAATGACTTTTAAAGAACATCCAACAATTCTGAAATTTTTCACTGAAATGCATGATTTAATTATACATATTATATACAAATTTGAATTAAATAAAAATTAAATAGAAAATATGATAAATTATTTACCGTACTACTATCTTGATCAAATTCCATACTCATGTACCATCAAAATCCTAATTTCAGCCAACTAGGGTTTATATTTCTCAAACCCTAATTTCTCAAACAATAGAACATTTAACGTTCTTATTAGGTTTAAAACATCATAGCTTAATTATTATCATTAATTATATTAAAGAAATAATCAATCCAATTAAGCATATAATCATCCAGGTAAACCCTAGTTTACCAATTAAGCTCGGATATGGTCATAACAATATTGGTGATTGAGCTTTCTCTTCAACAATAGAAACCATCTTCAGTTTTGAAATTCAGCATCAGATGTTCCCTTAAAGGTATCTACATGGAATCTACATTGGTGGACTTTTTGATCATCAAAATATAAATCATCTAGGATGGTGAGGCTATATGAAATCGATCTTCTAACATCTCCTAGTCTTACCAATACTGAGATATCTTGTCAATGCAATCAACTATGAAAACTTCTTCATGAATGCTTGTGCCTTTCATGCTTTCAAACACATAGAATTCAAGAGTTACTCTTCTTACACGCCAAAATATGGTACTAGATTCCTCATCAATCAAAGAATGGTCCACAACTAAGAATGGGCATATGAAGATGATAGGATAAAGGAGGTCTTCCTTAATGTCCATGACCAAAAAATCACAAGGAACATAGACGTATTTTCCCACCTGTACTGGAACATCCTCTACAATACCTGTGGGCTTCCTCAGAAAAGAATATGTGACTTGGAAAGTCATGGTTGTGGAAAAAATTATTGTGAATCCCAATCTTTGACACAAGCGATATGGTATGATGGAAATGCTTGCATCTAAGTTTGCATGACCCTTCCTATGAGTATTGTAAACTAGATAATAACCAATCTAGGAAGAATCAAGATCCTTTTGATTCTTTGTAATTCAATTCAGAATGATGTTAGGAGTTTCTCTTGCAAATTTCACAGTTTCACATTATTCCATGGTGTACTTTCTGGATGGTAAAGTCTTCAAGTATTTTGACCATGAACAGATTTCAATAAGGGCATGCAAAAATGGGATGCCCATGTGAAGATTCTTCATAACTTCCTTGAATCTCACAAATTTGGCATCTATCCTTGTCTACCTGAAACGTGCCTAGTAGGGAGGTCGTGGCTTGTAGATTGGCACGTTGAGTTCAACTATTATAGCTTCTGAAAGTTTAATATTGGGGGACTTTTCTACATCAAATTCATAGATTATGTCTTGCTCTTACTCTTTCTCAAGTATCAATGAATCATCATCATCAAAGTCTATAGGAATGGTGAATGGATTCACTGGAGGAGGAGGTGGTGCATACATGTTCCCCAAACATGTAGAGAGTTTGGTATTGCTCTTACTCTTACTCAAGTTTCTTGGGGTGTTTGGTATTGTTCTTAGGTTTTCCAGTAAAATAACATGTAGGAGGATGAGGATAGAAGCATCTATTCCAATGCAGAATTTTTGTCATTTGTGGAAGCAAGTGGAGTGTATTTCTTCATATGTGGCACCTGATTAGGAATTTGGAATTGATATCCTTTGTAGTTATTGTGATTCATGAAATAACCCTAGTTGTATAACTGGTTCCTAGTGTTCGGTTAGTTGTTGTATTGGAACCCAGGAGGGCCACAAACCTGATTGTTTACTTGATAAAGTCATTGTTGTTATACATTCTCTACAATGACTAGATTTCCATACTAGAAACCATGATGGTTTCTAGTCTGGTTGGGGTTGTAGTAGGTTTGACCTTGTATACTGTGGATAGAGTTGAGATCCTACATATGCTACCCATATTCGGGTGTGGGATGTTATTCCCCATAATGTTATGGAGGAGTTGGCATTGTGGAGTGGAATGGTTATGGCCTTTATAGGCCTCACAAAAGAAATCTATAGGCTTCACTTGTTATTGGAAAGGATGTGGTTGTTGCGGTCATTGTTGTTGTCTCCTCCTTCAATATGCAAAAAGGAGGATTCAAGACTATCTTTATTTAAGGCCAACTTCTTCAGAGATTTAGAAATAGATTGCAGTTCATGATTGTCTTCAGTCTTATCTACCTTGAGGGCATCATCATTTCCTTGGTTAGACTAGGCTTGAGTTGTAGAACTTATTTTGATGACATCCCAAGAACAGTCAAAATTTTGGGACATGAAGTTACCTCTAGATGAGGTGTCAAGGAAGGTCTTGGTGTTGTCATCATCACCCCTATATAAAGTCTCAATCTTTTTAACTTTAGGATTGTCATGATGCGGGTAATGGTGGATGATCTCTTTAAATTTATTAGAAACGTTAGCCAAGGATTCACCTGAAACCATGGCTAATTGTGTGATGTGTCCCCTACTTTGATATATGAGGAATGGGGTTAGTATTTTTTAAGAAACTTGGAGTGGATAGATTATGATGTGGTGATAAGGTCTCCTTCCATGGAAATGTACTTGATACATAAATGAATATTTAAACAATCATTGTTTGATGGTGTTGTTAGAAATGTCTAGTATCTTGTGTAGGGCACATATATCAGATAAAGTCTTGAGATGATTTTGATAGTTATTGGCCTTATGTCCAGAGAAAGAATTTCCTTGGAGTATGGTGATCCACTATTCTTGGATCTTGAACTATGGAGAAATCATAGCAGAGGGCATGATAGGGTGTTGTGTATCAGCAAACTTAGAGATAGAGAAGTCCTTAAGCTACTTTGGCCAGTCTTCTTTTTGTGATAGGGTGTGGTGTCTCAGGCTTTTTTCTCATCTGCCATGGCTGATCTTATCTCCTCAACAAGGGCCTCTCTTTGAGAGTATATGACCTCTTTCACCTACTAGTTGATCTCCTCCTCATCCATACTGTTCTGATATACTAGTTTCAGACAATGGAAAGTTATATTGATCTCTTGATCAAAAACAAATGGTGTGGTGTTAGTACTTTGTGAGCTTCACATACACCTTTAGTGCTGGAGAAGTGAGTAGACAATGTTAAAGTTTGAGAAGGTAATTATTCAAGTGTATATGAATGATTAATAATTCAAAAGAAATAGTCTTAATTATTTAAAATAATGGGATTCCAAATCTATTTTGATGTCCTTGGAAAAGGTGCCAAAATTTGATATGAGGGGATCGCATAGTCAAATTCATTAGGGAAGGAAAGCCCTAGAGTTTAAGCTTTAAAAAATAGTAATAAACTCACCTGCAAGTGAACATGTTAATCATAGTATAGATTAGGGTCAAAACCATGAGATATCATGATTAAGAATCATTTCCAGAAGCAATTGTCAAGAACAATATTTAAATTTAGTTGTTGACAGTGACTATCAACTATGATTGAAATTAATGATTGCAATGAAATGTATTAAAAATGAAAGTGTAATTCAATTCATAAAAAGCATTGGGATGACTAGTTTCACCCTCACCACATATGTGACGTCCCCGGATTTTCTAAAACTTAATCTGACGTGTGACGTCCAAATTGAAACCCTCACCTCAGTGAGAATCCCAATTTAAACATCCCACACAAGGCTAAGAAGAAGAAAATCAAAGGAAGTCAGAAGGAAAACAATCAGTAGCACATGTACATGAATAATAATAAAACCACAACACATGTTCACCATTCAACATATAATTACAACATGAAATGTTACAACATTTGATATTACATATTGAACAAAAACTTATACATATACATGTACTACCACTAAGACAACAGGTCCACCTGTACATCAGCTCGCTACACAACTCTCTCTATCCTGGATCTTCAAGAGCATAACCACAACCTAATAAAAGATTACATGCGGTACACATCAGCACAATATTTCATGAATATTGTACTGAGTACGCCTACGTGTCTTTTATCTACCTCTCATCATATCTTGGCAATAAGATAAAACTAATATACTTGGCAGTAACAGAAGAATATAAGAAAAACATATACTTGCACAAGGATATTCATTAACAAAAGAGAACACATATTTTAAGCTTATTTTCCATTATATCTCAAGGCCTTTATGATCACTACCAAAGAGTTGGATCATATGTACACTGTGACCACTACCAAAGATGTGGGTCCAAGCACACTACCAAAGAGTTGGTGCTTCCATATGTACAATGTGACCACTACCAAAGAGTTCGGTCACTTCCAAGCACACTGCCAAAGAGTTGGTGCTTTCATATAATGGAACATATATATCATGTTTGATGTGTTCATAGAAGTAATCATAGAAAATTTTGCAACATATCATACAAGAACAATCATTTCATCCAATATCATATGCCAAGTATTTTACTACACATATAACACAAGCATAATGTATAATAAGCCAAGTAAGAGGTAATGGCGTACCTTCCAAAGAGATAGATCATACTAAACACATATCACTGATGTCAACTATAAGCTTGGTCAAACCTGATCAAAACAAGATCATATACTATCATCAGGTTCTCATCTTATTATATCTCATCTTAACCCTAATTATGTCCATTAGGGTTTCTCTTAGTTCATTAGGATATGTGTATCATTACTTGTATTCTTATCTTACGATTATCTCACTGATGTCATTTTCCATATTATATCTCATTATCAAAGCTCATTAGCTGAACATTAGGTTCAATATCCTTTTTATGCACATATTAACCCTAGTTACATGTATTACTCGAATTAGGGTTTTATAACATGTATTAATATTCATCTTCATATAACATGGATTTTGTTCATCATTATGATCTCATAATTAAAACTGAGGTTCAATGTACTGATATGAGCTTTCACTATAAATTTCATCATTTATAGAGCACGTATGTATTTATTGTAATGTATTTAGGATTAAAAGCCCTAATTAGACATATTAAGAAAATTACATAATTTCGTACATCAACATGATCATCCTTGACATTAGGTGCATTATAAACATTATTATTGAGTTACTGAAATTTTTCCATAATTTTATGTCATCATTTGCTATTTATTATCCACTAAACAAGAATTACACATCTTTCATGATATCCCTGAGATTACTATGTTTCTGAACAATTTGGTATATTATGCTTCCATCTTGTTTTATGCATTTTTCTGAACAATTTGGTATATTATATGTATTTTTCCGATAAACGAGCTATTTACTATGAATTATGCAAGATCTAGGTATTTACCTTTTTCTGGCCAATCCGGCATTGCCACGTGTCCACCAAGGGCACAAATTCTACCTCACGTTGGGTCGTGGTTCACTTGGTCTGGAGCCGGTTCGGTATTGGTCTAGGATCAGGAGTTCTTGCTGGTTCACTACCTCAGGACCCGGTTGAGCCGGTCCTCCCTTCCTTCTTTCTTTCTCCGCTCGACAGGTCCAGAACTCGTGCACCCCTGTCTTCTGCATGCGCCGTCGCACACAACCTCTCCGGGGAGCAATATGTAGGGATCTAGAGCTCCCCGACCACTCCTTTGGCCACCATTATCTCCTCCCAAGCTCGCTTGACGCTGTCGACCGGTTACCCATCTGCCCCATGCTCCTCCTCGTGGGTTCGCGTAGATCGTCGTCGCTGGCTGCTGCCAAGGCGGAACAAAAGGGGAAAACCACCCCAGTCATCCTCAAGCATGATTGAAGGTGTGGAAGCAAACTCAAAGCCTCCAGAAACTCACCTGTGGCCATCACTGTTGGGGAGGAGCACCGCACACAGGCCTCTGAGCTCCACCTTCTCCTCCGGCGATAACCGCCTCCTCGACTCACAAAACCACCATCTCAGGCCACGGAAATACCCACATCCATCTCCTCAGGCCTTCAACTTCCTTTCCCTTCTCTCCTCTTCCTCTGATCTACCCTCTTCCTCCGTATTCTCATCCCAGCCACCGCCTGCTCTGTGCGGTGGATAGGGCAGCAAATGGGAGAGCTTGTTCTCCCTATTGGAATGGTCTCGCATCTCCCTTAAGGGGTCTTCTCAATCCTCTAGTTGAGTCGAACACGACTGCCCACTTCACTTCCGCCCCTTCAGGCCACGACTAAGACGTGTGGTCCTGAGGATGACCGCAAAGCTAACGGCTCATTGCCTTAATCCAACTGCAAGGTTGGAGACAACCTGGTGACCCTCGATCTAGCATCCTAGGGTCCCAGATCACCTGCCACTCAAAGCAATCTGTGGCTTCTTCATGCTATTAGGCACGACCTCTAGATCAAAAATCTAGGGCACACAAGAGGCCACGCAGCCCGACCCAAAACAAAAGTGGTGTGACATATCCATTAATCCATGACTTAGGTCAATGAATCCTCACATGTACACATTATTTCACAAATTCAAACCTTCATAACTTCATCTAGGGACATCTGATTGTCACCAAATTTTAACCATAGCTTACTTACCTCTCTAGCTACCTTATATTCAAATTTGGTGACAAAACTCACTATTAGACCATTCAAATAAATTCCTCAAGAAGGCATAAAAAGAGAGATCTTAATCATTATATAAATCTTGATCAACATTTCAACTTTACTAAAACACTTGAAACTCTTAATATTATTCAACCTTATGATTTCACTTGCGTCATAGGATGATTAAGGACTCCAAAAGTCCACTCCATCACATCCTATACACCTTAAAAGAAATTCCATCCTCGGAATTAAGCCAGAAAAAACCCATTTTGTCACATCATATACATCTTAAAAGAACTTTCGTCCTCGAAATTCAACCATACTCGTACTCCAAGGAAAACTACCATGTCTTCATCCACATGTGGGAACTAGTCTAGGTGCAACATATCCACAAAGGTTACCTAGAACCATGTATCCAAAGCACTATTAGGGGGTTTTACAACCATCTTGGGTGCACAGACACTCCATTCCAGGTTAAACTCAAGGTTTAGAAACTTAGATTATGTCATGACATATCTCATATGTTAGATTTGCTTCCTTATCTTTAGCCATGCATTAGGGTTCTCCCACATCATATTACCACGTTCTAAAGGAGTTAACCAAAGTTAACCCATTATATCAAGGTGTCGTAATCATTATGTTGTGTTAACTAACAAACTATATTTTTTTTTAATCTGTATTAAGCACTAAGATGGACACCTCATGTAACATGTTTCATTCTTTTGATCTCATTTCATTTCTTATCATAATAAATTGCAACATTTACAAGTGATTTCATCACAAGATTATCCAACAGTATTACATTATCATCACTATTCATGTATATTTAACCATGCATGCATTGATATTTATTAAACCAACTCTAGATTTCCATCATATCATGTCTATATATCACATCTCGAGATTAGATCACATCCTTACATATATTGTATCATAGTTTTGCTAAACAAACTTATGTGAGTGACTTGTTAAACATATATCAAAACTTTATATCATCCAAACGAGGTTCCTCTAACCCATACCACGAGGGTAGTGTCATGCTCAGTCTCTCTGAGCTAACTCAACTCTAGGAGTATCTCATATGCATATACTTTATCTTCCCTCTCCTGGTCTAGGGTTCTCGGATTACCTCATTGGTACTAGCTAATATCTTTACAAGCTCTAGCTACATAAGCACAACCAAAACATGCTATGACATCCTCCTCATATGTCTCTACCCATGAAACATGCTTACCCAAACTCTCTTATATACACCACTAGATTCCTATGTGGGAAACCACCAACCCGAACATGAGGCTTCACATAAACTAACATAGCTACCTCCTCCAGGGTCTTGGGCTCTCTCCCTCGCCCAGATGGCAGGCACTCATATTGATGTTCACATATGCACATATATAACTAGCCTTTCTCCGTCTCTAGGGTTTGGTCTTCCCAAGGACATCTAGGGTTCAACAAAATCTATAGGAATCATGCATAAAGTGACTCAACTCAATCACTCATGAGTATTCTAGTTTAGGACATATCATATCACGTATCTCAGAATTCTCATATCTTGGAGTTTAGGTTCTCTAACCTTCTCCCAATGGGTCTCACTCTCTCTAGAGTTAACCCCGAAACTGGTCCCAACACTAGAGGTCCTCCTTTCTAAAAGAGCTTGAGGCTCATGCTGACTCACATCTTATCTTAACTTAGCTTATCTTATCTAATAAAAGAATGCATACTTGCATCGTCAAAACTTATCTCAAATCCTCCAATCTGCACTTAAGTTCTCGAAGACAAACATAGATCATCACAAACTATCTTATATCATCTATATAAGACTTAGATCATATCATCAAACTTATTCTATCTATTCCATCTATGATATATTCTAACAAGGCTCTAGACATCTAATCTAGAACTACACTCTCTTCTAGACTGATGTCATTCACTTTCACTCAGATTGCATGACCACCTCCTACTCGTACTTGTGTGGGGACACATTTTTGTAATACATATACATATTAAAATATTATATAGTTTTTCTCCTATAAAACAAGCGTCAGAGAAAACTATCGAGGTTCGATTCGTTTGGAATCAAAAACCAAAACCAGAAACGAGTGTCCCACACATAGTAGAGAGTCCAGTGTCATGAAAACTAGTGAAAAGGGTGAGAACATGGTGTAGACTAGTGTAGCTACTCTAGACAACGTGCACAATATGTCTAGGGTTTCTCTTCCCTTGATGCACTTCATTTCCAAATAGTGCAACGTCCCATACCGCTGCACTACAAGGAAAGAACGACATCTAAGGACTTTCTATACCACAAGTACTAGTTTAGACCTAGTTCTCGGACATCTAGGTGCTAACCTAGAGGCTAGTTCAGATCTAGTCTCTAAAAGACAACTAATCTAACCCTAAAAGATTATTAAAGTTCAAGGTTCTTTAGTTTTGAGTTGCATAATGAGCAAATGTCAGGATTTGCTATTGTTCATGCTCTGATACCACCTGTGATGTCCCCAGATTTTCTAAAACTTAATCTGATGTGTGACGTCCAAATTGAAACCCTCACCTCAGCGAGAATCCCAATTTAAACATCCCACACAAGGCTAAGAAGAAGAAAATCAAAGGAAGTAAGAAGGAAAACAATCAGTAGCACATGTACATGAATAATAATGAAACCACAACACATGTTCACCATTCAACATATAATTACAACATGAATTGTTACAACATTTGATATTACATATTGAACAACAACTTATACATATACATGTACTACCACTAAACTACAGGATCTTAAGACAACAGGTCCACCTGTACATCAGCTCGCTACACAACTCTTTCTATCCTGGATCTTCAAGAGCATAACCACAACCTAACAAAAAGATTACATGCGGTACACATCAGCACAATATTTCATGAATATTGTACTGAGTACACCTACGTGTCTTTTATCTACCTCTCATCATATCTTGGCAATAAGATAAAACTAATATACTTGGCAGTAACAGAAGAATATAAGAAAAACATATACTTGCACAAGGATATTCATTAACAAAAGAGAACACATATTTTAAGCTTATTTTCCATTATATCTCAAGGCCTTTATGATCACTACCAAAGAGTTGGATCATATGTACATTGTGACCACTACCAAAGAGTTGGGTCCAAGCACACTACCAAAGAGTTGGTGCTTCCATATGTACAATGTGACCACTACCAAAGAGTTCGACCACTTCCAAGCACACTGTCAAAGAGTTGGTGCTTTCATATAATGGAACATATATATCATGTTTGATGTGTTCATAGAAGTAATCATGGAAAATCTTGCAACATATCATACAAGAACAATCATTTCATCCAATATCATATGCCAAGTATTTTACTACACATATAACACAAGCATAATGTATAAAATGCCAAGTAAGAGGTAATGGCGTACCTTCCAAAGAGATAGATCATACTAAACACATATCACTGATGTCAAATATAAGCTTGGTCAAACCTGATCAAAAAAAGATCATATACTATCATCAGGTTCTCGTCTTATTATATCTCATCTTAACCCTAATTATGTCCATTAGGGTTTCTCTTAGTTCATTAGGATATGTGTATCATTACTTGTATTCTTATCTTACGATTATGTCATTGATGTCATTTTCTAGATTATATCTCATTATCAAAGCTCATTATCTGAACATTAGGTTCAATATCCTTTTTGTGCACATATTAACCCTAGTTACATGTATTACTCGAATTAGGGTTTTATATCATGTATTAATATTCATCTTCATATAACATGGATTTTATTCATCATTATGATCTCATAATTAAAAATGAGGTTCAATATACTGATATGAGCTTTCTCTATAAATTTCATCATTTATAGAGCACGTATGTATTTATTGCATTGTATTTAGGATTAAAAGCCCTAATTAGACATATTAAGCAAATTACATGAGTTCGTACATCAACATGATCATCCTTGACATCAGGTGCATTATAAACATTATTATGAAGTTGCTGACATTTTTCCCAAATTTTATGTCATCATTTGCTATTTATTATCCACTAAACAAGAATTACACATCATTCATGATATCCCTGAGATTAGTTCGTTGAAAGCCTGATATTATGCTTCCATCTTGTTCTATGCATTTTTCTGAACAATTTAGTATATTATATGTATTTTTCTGATAAACGAGCTATTTACTATGAATTATGCAAGATCTAGGTATTTACCTTTTTCTGGCCAATCCGACGTTGCCACGTGTCCACCAAGGGCACAGCTTCTACCTCGCGTTGGACCGTGGTTCACTTGGTCTGTAGCTGGTTCGGGACTGGTTTGGGATCAGGGGTTCTTGCTGGTTCACTACCTGAGGACCCGGTTGAGCCGGTCCTCCCTTCCTTCTTTCTTTCTCCGCTCGACAGGTCCAGAACTCGCGCACCCCTGTCTTCCGCGGCGGTAACCACCTCCTCGACTCACAAATCCACCATCTCAGGCCATGGAAATACTCACATCCATCTCCCCAGGCCTTCAACTTCCTTTCCCTTCTCTCCTCTTCCTCTGATCTACCCTCTTCCTCTGTATTCTCATCCCATCCACCACCTGCTCTGTGCGGTGGAGAGGGCAGCGAATGGGAGAGCTCGTTCTCCCTATAGGAATGGTCTCGCATCTCCCTTAAGGGGTCTTCTCACTCCTCTAGTTGTGTCGAACACGACTGCCCACTTTACTTCCGCCCCTTCAAGCCACGACCAAGATGTGTGGTCCTGAGGATGACCGCAAAGCTAACGGCTCATTGCCTTGCTCCAACTACAAGGTAGGAGACAACCTGGTGACCCTCGATCTAGCATCCTAGGGTCCCAGATCACCTACCACTCAAAGCAATCCATGGCTTCTTTAGGCTATGAGGCACGGCCTCTAGATCAAAAATCTATGGCACACAAGAGGCCACGCAGCCCGACCCAAAACAAAAGGGGCATGACATATCCATTAATCCATGACTTAGGTCAATGAATCCTCACATGTACACATTATTTCACAAATTCAAACCTTCATAACTTCATCTAGGGACATCTGATTGCCACCAAATTTTGACCATAGCTTCCTTACCTCTCTAGCTACCTTATATTCAAATTTGGTGACAAAACTCACTATTAGACCATTCAAATAAATTCCTCAAGAAGGCATAAAAAGAGAGATCTTAATCATTATATAAATCTCGATCAACATTTCAACTTTACTAAAACACTTGAAACTCTTAATATTATTCAACCTTATGATTTCACTTGCATCATAGAATGATTAAGGACTCCAAAAGTCCACTCCATCACATCCTACATACCTTAAAATAAATTCCGTCCTCAGAATTAAGCCAGAAAAAAACCCACTTTGTCACAACATACATACCTATAAACTCATTAGAACTCATTAAATTTATCATTCACTAAACTAGGACCAACTGAATTTGCCTCCTTATGGATTTCCAAATCACAAGAACCTAATTCCCCAAGGGCTCATAGTCTGTTACCCACAATTCATGATTTAGTCATCCTATAAGATCCCTTCCATGATCTCATCTAGAGTCCTACACATCCATACAATGTTTATCCCTAAGTTTCATGGTCTATATACACTTAGTATTATATCAAACAATGCTAACAGATTGATCGATCCAGATAGCAAAAAAACTCAAATGGGGATCAGTCTAATGATATGAGAACTAGCAATGATAACAACAAGATAGTGTATGGGATATCACGCTACTTCCCATGCCCCAGGAATTCTACTCACTCATGTCTAGAGAAATAACACAAATACAAGGATAAGGAGGAAAATTCACGTCACTGAATGGAGAAGAAAGTAGAAGCCAATGTCCTCTAGCTACCATAGTCCACTCCATATTTGATGATCCAAATAAAATAGTTAGGATGATCTTCTTCTTCTTCATCTCCTTCAGTCTCCTGCTCTAGAACCTCTCCTCCTTGGTCTAGGATAGGATATGATCTAGGTATAGCCACCACTTTAGTTATATCTTTCCTTTTGGTCAGTAGCTATGAATTGATAGGTAGTCTGGTTGGTCGATCACTTACATAGATGTGTGGTTATTCCTTCTGGTCAGGAGATACTAGGAGGGGGTCTCCCAATCTTCTTCCAAATGATGTTTCTAGAAAACTTGTGATTTAATGATCACATGAGAAGATTGTCAGATCTGTTTAATGGCACATTTGTTGTATATCTCTAGATTAGGATTTTCTTAGAATTATTGACCAACTAGAAAGCTAGGTTAGTTGATCACAGTTTCCAAAAATGTTGAAGTAATTGGATCAATGTGAGAAATTGGAATCAATTATGTTCATCCGATCTCATGACTAGGTCACCAATCATCATCCTTTTTGTGCACTTTTGCTACATGTGGTTTAGTTTACCATCATGATGGGTCTTCCAATCACTTGGTTCCAAAATTCATCAAGTATTGGATCTTCTAGAAACATGTTGATTGGTCGATAGACTAAGGGGGCCGCCCGAACCACAAAATTAATTCAAAAAGTGTAGGAATGGGTAGGTATATCAGGTGACCAAGCGGTCCGATTAAACGATTTGCCTACCAGAATGTATGGAATATCATAATCATGATGTGAAATTGCTTCATTCTTGGATATGATCTTGGTGAAGAATCCTTTGGGTGCTTTAGAGTTGATGTGTTCTTAACTTTGCAAAAGAGCAAGCCAAAAGATCATTTGGGAACAAGAGAAAGAATAATTCAACTAAGCTAAACATGATATGAATGGTGACTGAAATGAATGAAATTAAATTATAAACAACGTAAGGGTGATAAATATGCATCCATTACAAACCATAGTGTATAAAAATGTTTTCAAAACTATTCACATTGTAACAATAAGATTTATCGATAGATGTGACATCCCTGGATATTCGTAAAACTTAATTTGATGTGTGACGTCTAATTTGAAACCTCACCTCTGCGAGAATTCCAATTTAATAATCCTACACTAGGCTAAGAGGAAAAAAATCAAGGGAGTCAGAAGGAAACATTAAGTAGCACAAGCACATGAACAATAATAAAACCATACACCACATGTTTACCGTTCCATATATAATTACAACATGAATTGTTACAACATTTGATATTACAAATTGAACAACAAACTTATACATATACATATACTACCACTAAACTATAGGATCTTAAGACAACAGGTTCACATGAACATCAACTCGCCATACAACTCACAACTATCCTTGATCTTCAAGAGCATAACCACAACCTAAACAAAAAATTACATGTGGTACATGTCAGCACAATATTGAAGAATATTGTACTGAGTACGCCTATGTATCTTTTACATACCTCTCATCATATCTTGGCAATAAGATAAAATTAATACTTGGAAGTTCGAGAAGAATATAATAAAAGTGTATACTTGTACAAAGAAATTCATTAGCAAAAGAGAACACATATTTTAAGCACATTTTCATCATATATCTCGTACATTTGTCCCCAAGGGTTGTGATATTTTTAGGCCTTATGATCTACTACCAAAGAGTTTGAGATCATATTACATGTGATCTACTACCAAAGAGTTTGAGATCTAACACATGCGATCTACTACCAAAGAGTTTGAGATCACTTCAATGTACTGTACTACCAAAGAGTTGAGTGCTATCATATGATGGATCAGATATCTTATGTTTCATGTGTTCATAGCCATAAGTATGGAAAATCAAAAAAGACATGCATAATTAAGCCAAAATCTACTTTGTCACAATAGACATGCACAATTAGAATGGTGAAAGTGAAGATTTTTGAAATAATTATGTGTACTATTTTTATGAGTTTTTTGGATTTTGTTAACTGGGGATTATTTTATTAATTCCATAAATATTATCTTATTATAAAAGTAGGTTTAAATTTATCAATATTTGAGCTAAGTACATTTACATTATTATCTTTGCAACTTGTGTGCACTAGTTTTTGTTATGAATATCATTGATAAATGACTACTATCATGTATACTATAATATTTAATTATGTTTATCACTTGTGTACATGTATAACGTATTGTTAAGAGTATTATCATAAATCCTTTGTGTACATGAGTTTTTTCATTGTCACATGAAATCATGGAGTCTATTAAGGCTTCCATGAAAGATATAAAACATATGCATAAATAAATGGCTCCATGTCCTGATGTTTTGAATATGGATCTGAGGATGGTGTGGGCATTGCCTATCATTTTTCAAATAAAACTTAATAGACAAGAATATTTCATTACATATGTCTTACAAGGAGTATACTCCCTTATTTAGGGGAGGAGACCATCTTTACAATATGATATGAGAGGAGATGAGTAACTCAAAGAAACATGAGAGAAATAATAAAACAATGAATGTGTGATAGAAACTAATAAACTATTAATATGAGTCAATGTTAACATTGATCGAAAATAAATTGATAGATTAATTGATAGCTAATTAATATTGACATTCTACAAAATGGAAAATAACATGCCAACTCCAAGTAAAGATGGATCAAACACCTTGAGTTTGGAAATCAAAATGTTATGTATAGACAATGGAAGTGACTTTGTAAAGAAATAACCAATTCAATCTGTCAAAGATATATGAGGTAAAGAGTTGACGCCAACCTGCAACTTTTGTTTTATGAAGTGACAGTCCACATCAATGTGCTTTGTTCAATCATTAAACACTAGATTTTTCACAATGAAGATGGACCTTTTTATTATCAAAAAAGAGTGGATTACTATGATTCATAAAAAAACTCATGTTGGGAAGAAGCCATCTCATGTGGACGATCTCTGTTGTTATTTCAGAAGTAGCTCTATATTCTTCCTCACAACTAGATCTTACAATGATATATTGCTTAGTACTACACCAGGAAATTAATGATGGTCCTAAAAATAAATTGAAACTGGTCTTAGAGGTTCTAGTGGTTGGGCATCCACACCAATTTGCATTTGAATATGATCTAAGATTGAGACAAAAAGTTTTGTACATCATAACTAATCTTTGTATTGTTCCTTTGACATAATGAAGAATTCATAATACAACATAATATAGAGATTGTCCAAGAGAACTCATGAACTAATTAATAATAATCACCACATAAGATATATCTGGTCTAGTAACTTTTAGGTAGATGAGTAACCAACCAATTGCATGTATTGGGTATTATTAGCTAGAGTGTCCCATCATTAGGAGTGAACTTTCCAAGCAACTCCAATCATGTTTCAACTACCTAATCATCTAAAATAGTTCCCCTATAAATGTTTCAAAGGCATACTTAATTGAGATATAATTTTTTGAATCTCAATACCCAAGAAATAAAAAATACTTTCTAGATCTTTTCATTTGATAAAAACAACTAAAAACATTTGCAGGTTTGTGATACCAATAGTGCCATCTCCAATGATGATCATGTCATCAACATAGAGAAGTGTAATAACATGCCCTCATGTTGATGTCCTAAAAAGCACTGTGTAAAGACCAAGTCTCTACTAAAAATCATGATAAACACATTCATCAAATGTGTGGCAACGGAAGAAATAAAGCTTGACTATATTCAAAATGTATAAAGAGTACATTATAAAAATTTCCATAAAGGAAGTACAAATTTATACAAAACATAGGATCTAGGTAGAGGAAAACTTAGACTAAGCCAATATTGTCTCCAAACAAAACAACTTAATATATAAAAGCAACTAAGTCCATGCAAGCTATATGTTCCTTTTCTTCCTGTTCTATCCTTATCCTTAGGTTCACCAAGCTTCCATGTGCACTCTGATCCTAGCCTGGATGGTTGGGGTCATCCAACAAGAGACAGATAAAGGTATATGTTATTCAAGATAAATAGGACAATTAAATAATCTAAAGCATTGCAATGTAAAAGATTCTCTACAATAAGAGATTTCAAAAGAAATGAGGCAAGTATATGAATAAGAGAGAGAAAATTGCCCTAATCAATCACCACAATAATAATCACATAGCATGAATATATTAAGACACAAAGTCATCTCAATGTAGGGTGAGGCACCTACCGGACCTCACCAGTGGAAGGGGGACTAAAACCTCAGTGCCCGACAGGAGGACTAAAACCTCAGTGCCCTATGGGTGGTTTTTACTCATGTACACTACATTGTCATTTGGCCTAAAATACATCATGCTTAAAAGTCACTTGGAAGTATTGATAAGTATAATAAAATTTTCAACATTGCTAAATGGGAATAAAACCCATGAAATAAAGGAGCCAACAGAAGCAACAACAGTATACAATATTTCCAAGTATTTCAAAAAGATGAGCCAACATAGGCAATATCAAGATTCAAGAGTTACAATTAAATGAGCCACATAGGCAATAGAAGCATCACATAGTAAGGAGCCAAATATAGGCAATCACAAGATCCATATAATTCAATTAGATGAGCCATAATGGAAACAAAAGCATCAAATAAGTGAAGAACCAAATAAAGTAATTTTGAAGGATAACAAGGCTAGCACATCTTTAAGGTAGGGCTGGATAAGAGCCCAACTGAAGGATAGGTAAATTTGCACATATTCATTCCACATAGATTTCACATTCATCATAGATGTCACATACATGAATATAATTCACATACAAAATAGGGTGCACATACCTTAGTTTCAATTCATTACCATCACATTCACCAATCTGATTGTATGACCATTCCATATTCCCCTAGTTATAAACATTACAACACATGAATTAGTATTTATAAGGCTTAAAGCATATGATAAAACCTAATTTTACAAAACCATGATTTAAGGTTCAAAACCTAGTCTAATAGATTAGTCATATTCTCCTGATTAATAAAACATATTTTATTATACAAATTGGAGTTAAAATGAATTCATGATGTATTTTAGAACATTTTATACACTAAAAAAGGAATTCAAAGCAAACTTCAAAAAAGGAATCCAAATCATGACTTGAAAACCACAAAATCAGGTTCTACATGAAAAATCCTTTCCATTGACTATTTATTTGCATTTTTTTGACCATGGATCAATTTACTATGAATTAAGTAAAATCGGCCAATCAGAATGCAAGAAAACTATTTTGTGACAGTAATTAAATCAAAATGAAATCTGATGTAAATAGTAGATAAAATGACTAAAATACCCTTGCTCATCAAATCAAATCAATTAAAACAACGAGGGCGGTATGGTCATTTAGACTTATATGCATCATCGTTGGCAAGAAACAAGGGAAGGAGGAATTTACAATTATGCCCATGGATGATTAATCAAATCGATTGGCACTGTGAGGGTAATAACGTCATTCGGTATCTATTGAATACTTGCAGCGAGAAACAAACCAAAATATAAAAAGACGAGAATGCCCATACCTGCAAACAATGGCCCAATGGTAGGAGCATGGGTGCCTTGGTCATTTACTAACATGGCCTCTTCCTCAGCCAGGCCATGGTGCGAGAAGTGTCTCCTGGAGCTTCGACTCTAGCACTGCCTCGCCTCACTAGGCCAAAGCTCAACCAAGGGACGATGGGAACAAGTCCATTGAGACCTGGTGAAGCTGAAGGAATCCTCGTTACCAGGCGGGGACCCTTGTAACCACCAAGAAAGCTGGTGAAGGTCGGGAAATAGGGGAGAGAGATTAGTGAGTTGAAGCATCAAAACCAAATAGAAAGATCTCAGCTAAGGCTCAGAACATGCTCTCGAACTCGAGGCGAGTCAAAAACTGGAGTTGTGAGGGTAGAGGCGCACTGAGGTGGGAAAAGGTCAGGCACCACCGAGGTGCTTCCGGCGGTTTATAGGACCCTTAGTTTGGGGCTATCTCGAGACAAAAAGAGAGTAGAGAGGGGAAGAGCGGGTGATGGAGTTGCTTACCTAGTGTCCAATGGGCCCGAGGTGGTCGGACGTGTCGACCCTCAATCGAGTTCATCGAAAATGAAGATGGACTAGGTCAGGGAGCTCCAGGGCTATAGGGAACCAATTGAAAAGAGGGGAAGAATGCTTGCGGCTTACGGGAGCTTTTCCCATCCTTGAATAGGCGAGAGGCAGGTTCTTGGCCTCACTATGAAATCGCCATGGAGAAGGAGAGGGACCCTGAATTAGGTGTTTTTTTGCATTGGGCAAAGGAGGATATGATTCGGGGCTCATTCGAAGAGTCTCGACGAGACGAATCCAACGAAATGAGAATCACATGAATCGGTGAAGGGGGGTGAGAGAACGACAACAAGGAGTTGGGGCGTCACGCCTGTTCAGTGGGCGCGAGGAAGGAGACAATGCGGGGGCCGTTGGATCAACACGTGTGCGAATTGGGGCCATCAGATTGGGGGTCCACAGTGGTCTGGGTCGCATGACAAGGGAAATGAACTGAACTATAGTGTTACAAATGACATAAATGTAATCTATTCAGCTATTATAGTCACACTATATTAAAAGTTTGTAAAATTGATTTGAGGGGTCAGATCAACTACAAAAGACACCAAATTTGGACCATAGGTTCATATTAGCATTTAGAACGATGCTATGAAATTATATTTCGTATTTATATCCAAATAGGTGCTTAATAAATATATTGCTCATTAAAATGTATATTAATATGAAAGAATTATATGAAAAAGACTTCTTTTAATGGAACATGTGAGTAAATTTCGAGATATTAAACACATTAAGATTTCAATAATCATTTCTCAACAAAATAACATATTTTCATGAATTAAAATCATATTTTGAGGAGAGAGAAACAATTAAGGTTAATGTTCCCATACATTAACTCAAATACACATTATTGCTAATATATTTATCCAAAAAGCTCCAAATTAATATTATCTACTTATATTCTCACATAAAACTCCATTTTGAATTATTAGCCCTTAATTATTACCTTAAGTGGGTTATTTGTGCAAACATCCATCCATTTATATAAATGAGGGAAAAAGGTAATTTCAACCTTGAATTGTGCTCAAATTGCACAAAGAGTCCAAAAAGAATATAAAAGAAGGAAAATTTATGAAATTAGTCCAAAAGGACTTGAAAGAAATGAAAAGATAGAATATGGGTAAATTGCAGGGAAGACCTTGAGATTCAGTATGTTACAACACACCACCCCTTAAAGAGGATTTTGTCCCCAAAATCACAACAATAGGAAAGAGAGGGTGAGTGTGCAACTTCCCAACCTTAAACATTAGGTTATAACCCTTAATCTAGGGTACAACAAAGAATCTACATAAGTCAGGTGTTACTAAGGTTTCCACAAAACCTATAGCCTTTTATCAAACTTAAATTAACATTTTTGCCTTATTAGCATAATCTCCATCATGAAGAGGTATCATATTTATTATACTATCACTTATGCCACTTTTTATTCAAAACAACTACATCTCAACATTATATCATGTGTATTTCCCTCATAAAGGGTTTTAAAAACAATTAGGGTTTATTAAACCATTTCAACATTAATTAATGTTCTAGGTCAAAAAGCTTAATATCATGAATTCATTTTCCATTATCCTCTTAAAACTATCATGTAGAATTATCACAAATTATTTTGTAGAAAAAGTTAATATTATCCAACAAGTTATTAATCCTATAATAATTCCAAATAATGTTCATATTGTACATTGTCGTATCATCTTTCATACTCATATTAATGACATCCTGAAACATTTTCGTCCATTACACTTCATATTATAAATTATACATGTTTTACATCACATTAGGCATTTATGAATATTTATGTGAATCCAATTATTCATTATCATGTTTGAGTCATTATACTCATTTTAGTGAATAGGATGTAACACATAAAATATTAATGAATTAATTCATATATCAAGTTATGATGATGTGTTCATTAGTGAACAAGGTGATATACCTTATATATATTGATAACTTTGTGACTATAATCCATTTATATGCATTAAGGTGTATTATGTGATGATGACACCTAATGTCACTAATGTATCATGAAAGGTATATATATGTATATGTTGTCAAAGCTAGATGATTACATATTAGGATTTAGGTCAACATGATCATTACATTTTAAAGCATCCTTAGGGTGCATTATCCATACACATTTTACCATTAGGGTGGCATAGTCAACATTATGTATATTCAAAATTAGTAATGAGTAACTCATTATTATGTGAATCAATAATATGTGAAGGTTCAAGCATATGAACTATCTTTATATGACTTACTACATATTCATGCATGTATAAACAAACAAGTTGAATTACAAGTATAATGTGTTTGGTAAATTCTTGTTCACATAAGTTATTATGTACATATGTCCACATAGATAGGATTTTAACTCCAAAGGTATTTGATTTTGCTTTTAATTGGGATTCCATCCCCCTAAGAAGGGATTTCGTCCTCAAAATCAGAATTGCAAAACCAAATAGGGTACTAACACCATTACCCTCACTCCACCCCTTAAAAAGGGTCAACTAAGTCAAACTAAGCTAAGGGTAAAAGGGTGCATAAAACTCAACACTATAAGGATTAACTAACCAAGCTTCAGGGTGTAACATAGGGTACACTAAACCCTAAACATAGGAGTATAAGGTATTTAAGGATGATTTTTGTGTAAGAGATCAAATCATCACTTTTGGTTTTCCTAAGGTATTCAACAATTAGGCATCATGCCCAAAGATAGACTATTTTGATCTATCTGTATCAGATCAGGCCAGGCTAGGTCATATGAGGTCAGGAGTCCTCGTTACCAAACTAGTGGGGCAGAGGAAAATATTGCCAGCCCCCAAGCTCTGACCCTTTCTAGACACCATCACTTTCAACTTCTTGCTCTAGTAGCTTCTCAATAGACAATTCACCAAAAAGTTAACAAATTCTATTTTTAATATGAATTTATTATGATCTTAAATCAAACTTTCATCATGGGTCAACTCTAAGGTGAAAAACTTACGAAAGGAACTATATATGGTAAGGGTTCTATCTAGGAGACAATTTTGAATTAGTCAAGAATCCGACTACCTTGATGCTCTGATACCATGTTGTAAAGACCAAGTCTCTACTAACAATCATGATAAACAAATTCATCAAATGTGTGGCAGCGGAAGAAATAAAACTTGACTATATTCAAAATGTATAAAGAGTACATTATAAAAATTTCCATAAAGGAAGTACAACTTTATACAAAACATAGGATCTAGGTAGAGGAAAACTTACACTAAGCCAATATTGTCTCCAAACAAAATAACTTAATATATAAAAGAAACTATGTCCATGCAAGCTATATGTTCCTTTTCTTCTTATTCTATCCTTATCCTTAGGTTCACCAAGTTTCCATGTGCTCTCTGATGCTAGCCTGGATGCTTGGGGTCATCCAGCAAGAGACAGATAAAGGTACTGACCAAGATGGGTGAGGTCTTGACAGTCGGCTCTACCATTGACCTTATATGGTACATATTTTGACTTACTAGTGTTCGATTGGAGCATGAATGATATACTGCATTTCCTCTTGGCATAAGTGTGATTGTAATGTGTAATTAGTCGTGTAGCGTATTTGCTTAAGGATCAAATACAGAAGACATTGGTTGATGTACACTTCATTTATACATCTTAGTTTATAGATGTTATTTATGTTTCTTCATATTCCTTTTTAGGTGAATAGATGATTTATTGTTCTACCATAGATTGATGCATTACTATAAGAGATGAGATTACTCTGTTTTACTTATAAGTAGTAATTAATCTTGCTTATTTATATAAAAGAACATCTTCTCAATTTTATACTATTTATCTATGATAATAATATTATCGGTAGAGAGTTGTATCTCTCACTGGGACAATTGTCTCATCCTATGAGATCCACAATTTTTAGGTGTATGTGCACGAGGAGGAAGAGACTATTCTATAGAGGGAGAACAACAACAATTGGGGCAGCAATAATAACTCAGGTTGAGTGTACTGTCTATCGTGTCTTGTAGATAGCGGTCCTATGTGTCGTCTTTATACTCTCAGGTCCTTGGAGTCAGTACGTGATGGTTTTATGAACGATATGATATTTTGTCTTGTATGCCTTAAGGTTTATGTTACTTTAGTATATGTTTTGGTAAAGCAACTGCTATGTGTTGTCCTCAAGATGAGATGATACAATGTATGTACAATGTGAACCATGATATGTATAAAGTTTTGGATATTTCAGTAAGGGTGTCCTAAAAGAGGATCTCTTTGCAAAAAGGTTTTAATTTTTAGTGATGTTGTTAATCCATTTCTTATGGTTATTCCACAATTATTTACTAGTGATGGCTTGATTTGATATCGGCTCATCACACATGCGCTGGACCATCTCATGCATCACTGAGTACTACTGACCCATCAGATCAAGGCATCTATCCATATGGTGAAAATGGTGCTAAACCTAGATGTAGAGATGCCTAACATCAGGCATAGCCCAACTGTACTTAGTCTGAGTGCCAGTGGAGGGAGGTGACTGAGTTGTGGCAGCTGGAGTAGGTGCTTCTGGAGCATATAGTTCTTTAGGAGCATTTTCATCATCATCTTGGCCGTTTACATCAAACTTCCACTTGTCTTTATTTTTTAAGGCCATTATCTCCAAGTCAGGAAGCTCAATGTACTAATCATCATCAAAATAGTGTATGAATTTTGTATCATCATTGTGGACCTTAGAAATTATACCAAAGGAAATGAGATATTGTATATACTCTAGGATCTTTACTGGTGCAACCTTAATACCTATGAAGTCTGCACCCAATTTCCTAGCTATGTGGGTGATCAATCCTCCATACATGATGTCACCAAATTCTCTCTTTTTGATCTTCTTTATATCAAATAACCTCCTGAGAATTACATAACCTACTTTGATCTCAAAATCATAAACCATAGCCGACATAAAGAATAAATTCTTCTTTCACAGATGCATTGGGTTTATTTCTTAGAAAATACACATGTTCTAAAAACCCGATGGACATATCTAATATTTGGGTTATGGATATATGTTGCCCTGGGCTTCTTGGCCTTATGGTATTCCTCATCAATGATATCACTCCAGAAGACATCACTTTCAAAAGATGGAGGGTAAGATAAGGCACCCTCATAGTGGCACTCTATGAGCTCACAAAATGTCTTGAAAGTAATTCTGTAACTTTGCTCCAACAAGGAGAAGTTGATTAAAAAAAATGATTCAATCCTATTCTTTGGGTCATCCTCAGCATTAAGGGTAGTAAAAAACTCATAAACAAGCTAAGGATAAGTGTTTCTCACCATGCAAAAGATGTACCTAAGACCCAGTTCATTTAGGCTCTCTTTGACTTCGTCCTTGAATCCCACGGCCGTCATGGTTTGCTCACAAGCAAAATGTATAGGGAGAACTCTACAAGAATTTAGGAATTGGTATGTAGGGCCCTCAACTTCAGTCACTGTGAATTGGGTGGTGGAGATATATGTTGGGGTTGAAGAAGAACTTGATTCATGCTTGCACTTTGACGCTTCCTTGACTAGGGTCATTGCTACTTAGATTGTGCTACATACAATCAATGAAGAGGAAGATGATAAAAAACTACATAGAACTTAGTTTGTTTTTTCAAGTTATATCCCGTTCAAATCAATCACAAGAAGACAACAATCAGGACAACTATTTTCTTCAATGATGTTGTTTTTATATATTTCTCTTAGAAAAATGTTACTTATTCCTCTATTTTGATTTTAACTTCAAAACATCATTAGAAGAATGCTGCAAAAATTAGCTAACCAAAGAAAAATCATATTTAGTGGAAAGAATATTCTCACAGAAATTGTTGGGTTTTAGGGGAGGCAGAGAAGGTAGCGGAAACAAAACTTTTCTACTCCCTAAACCCAGAACAAGGAAACGCATCAACATCTATACAATAGGAAAGGTTTGTGGAATCATACATTTTCCTGAGGCTTGTTCGGAGACAATACGTTGTGGCTTGCGTGGTCTTCACCTCCGGTCTTAGACGGTGTCTGTGTAACTCCTGGTCGCACTGAGACTGACAACTACTGGTCTCACCGGGACTGTCGGGACAGACAACTGTCCTCCGAATGGCAGAAATCTCCCGCCTTTTAAGTAGTCCACACAGACCACCTGGAACACCAATCTCCTTGTCCCACAAGGAATTGGAAGGAGTCACACCCTCCTGTCAGTGTACTAGTCACTGACACACTCTCCTACCACCAGTCGCTTTCTGTAGTTGTCTTTCCCTTGTTGTGCCTCCCTTATCGGGTAGCACTTGGTCGGGCTCTCTCAGTTACCAAAACTAGAAAGAACGACAACTTTGCAGAGCAATTGGTTTGCACTGAGTTGTACTTTGAGAATCCCTTAATACCCCTATATATATAGGAGAGTCATGGGACAGGGTTCTCTGTCTCGGGAAATATGGTACTAATGCAGGAGTAGAAGGGTTCGAGATTTTCCACAAAAAAAAACAACTGCGCAACCTGAACTGATCGTTTCATTTCTAAAATGGTCAGTTGGGGACCTGAGCCGGTCGGTTGACACCTCAACCGATCGGTTGACACCTCAACCGATCGGTTGGGACCCATGAAACGGTCGGTTCATTTCTGAACCGGTCGGTTTGTGGTCCTGGTCAGTTCCCGATTGACTTTTCTTCTTTTGTTTCTAATTGGTACCAAATACCAATCCTTGTTCCAATCAAATTGGGCAAGTGAAACAAAAAGAAATTTCTTGCCAATCCTACTTTCCCAACTTGCTCGGTTGCATCAGTTGAACCGATCGTTTCAACACTTGAAGCAATTGTTTCACCTTGTCCATGAGCCGATCGACTCACTACCTGAGCCAATCAGTTCACCAAGATGAGTCGATCGGTTCATCACATGAGCCGATCGGTTGGGAGTGCAGATTGTGTAGAATCAGTCAATTGTAGTTTCAATCAATCCAATACTCCAATCAATATGTCCAACAACTTGAACACCATGACATTGAGCTATCAATTAATTTTGTGTTTAATTGAACTATTAAACTCCTTTAGTAGTCAATCTAAACATTGTTTGTGGACAAAACTCCTCTTCCAGGTTAAATCCTATGTGTGTGACCACGCAGGTCCATTTCACATTGGTAGTGAAAGTCCATAACACTTATGACTTCACAAGCAGGGAGTGGTGCCTAGTCACACATCAGTGCTACCCAAGTGAAATAGAAAGTTGGAGAAAAACTTTCAATCCTACAATCCGTGAATGGTGTTACAGTGAATGTATAATTCCTTTGTCACCGATATTCCGAATGAACTCGAGGTATGGAACAGTCATCCTATCAACGTTCATTCACTATCTTGATCTTAGAGTAGATTGGAAGAGATATGTATGACATCAATATCACATACTGATTCACACATGCGTGCACACATTTCTCAATCCTACTCATCAAGTGGCCATGGATATCAAACTCCCTCAGGAGGGACAAATCCCATATTTATCACTCGCCCCTAAAAGCCCCATGTGTCAAAGCCACCCAATCATCACCTTTATAACAACCCATGTTTCAGGACTGCGTTTGATGATGTCAAAGTGTACCCAATGACATGTGTTGAGTGTAGTGATTTCAGGTCAAACAGTCACACTCACCACCATCACTGTGAGTACTGACTGTGACTACCATGTCATGGTTCCATGTGTCAAACTCACGGTGGGTCTATCCGGTACACTTGTTCTCTAACAAGTACCTATGTGTTTGGTTTGATATCTCTATATCATGACTAATGAGATTTTGTCATCAACCAACACCACAATCTAGTCTTGTGTGTCATTGTTTTCTATCTACCTTCCACAATGACATCCGACTAGGGACATAAAAATAATGTACAAACTCCTAGCATCTGTATGATCTCACCGTTCAGGTCCTGAACCTGAAGGCATACGTCATTGAGTATTTTCATTCTCTAGACATTCAATTTGTTCTATCACTATCTCATATGATTGAACCAGAAAGAATTTGGAAGCTTTCCTTTAATGTTTATCAAATCAATCTTAATATATCCCACCAATCATCCCATGATTGGCTCTCAGGGCATACATACTAACAGACTCCCACTTGCACTGCGAGCCAATCACCCTTGAATCATATTCATAGTGATCTTCAAACATGTCCCACATGTTACTCTGCTCTAGTGCGATCATAGTGAGTAATGGCAACACCTTTCCAAAGTCAGTATAAATTGCATGTCTCTCATCTATTCACTGTACGTCACACATATGAGATGGAGTTGTCGTAATATGTGATCTAGTATTCCTTTGCTAACCTTTAGCCACATTGTATGATCAAGGATTCCATACTTGTCATCAATGAGCGGAATATCTATAAGTTCATCTCATGAACTTCCAGACCCATATAGTATCCACTGTTGTTCTCTAACACATAGATACTCGACATTTCCTTTGAAATGGTTTTATCAAAACACTTCCAATTATCAACAAACTTTCACTTTTATATATACTATATATATTTTGCGATTAATTTTCTGTCCTTTCGGAAGTTCACATCAATGTAATTCTTTACATTGAACTCTTCCTTATCTCCATAGAACTAGTAATTCTCAAGTACTTATCAAGTTCTCATGGTATTCCAATAACCCTTACTGGAAGTAGACAAACATCCACTCGTCATGTCTCACATACGAGTTATCAGGATGAGCACATCATATTGCGATGTCCTACATACAAGCTGACGAATGCATTTTGTTCCTGCCATGTCGATACATGCAAGATAATGGGATGATTACATACATGATAGATCCATATCTATTCTTTGTGTTTCCATTTTTCATAAGAATTCAACACTTGGCCTTGGGATATTAACTCCATGTAACATGGACAAGTTTTCTCCCACAGAATCTGTGCATATTGAACCCTTCAGTACAGATTTTCAATGTATGCTTTCTCTTTTTAGGTCAAGAGGTTTTTAAGAACTATCTCCATATATCTTTATTCCTATAACATAAGAAATATCTCTATCTTCCTTAAAGATAATTTCCACTTTTGGATTTCCATTCTAGAACATTTCCATTTCACATCAACATGTGGAATGTGAACACGCTCCCACTAAATCATAGATCCCTTCTTTATCTTTGACATATCAGTCAAACCCTTTGACTATATCATCAAAGTAAAGATCTAATTCTGAGTTGCTTGAACTCAATCAATCATATTGATTAGTCCATTGTAACTTATAGACTTCCTTTGCATTAGTGTATTCATAAACCTTATAGGTTGTGTCACATACACATCCTTATTTTATTCCTCATAGGAATGTGGTTTTAGTATCCATATGCCAAATGCTTAGTCATTAAGTTGCAATCAACAAGCATCATCCTTCTCAAAATGTTATCCATGTGTCTTAACACTTAAGATTCATTTGCACATATGGATTTCATCCAATGGGTGCTACCATCAAGGTCATACCTTATGGTTCACATGGATGTCATTTAGGATGCAATGGGCATAAACTATAACTCAAAATTTGGTTCCTCATATTTATCTAGATAGTTGACTCGTCACATGAACAACTCATCACATAGATAAACGAGGTGTGTCTGTCAAGGATATAAGAGCTTACAACTCCTTGTGATTCTTAATGTCCTTTGTTAGTGTGGGGTATTCTATTATTAAGAAGATTTCAGTTATTTGATAATCATTCTCTAACTCCTTTAGAGTATGATTCCTTCTTGATTTAGACATCACCATGCCTTAATCATGAGTTCATTATGATACACTATCATAATCACTCATAAGGATCTCAAACATTTGGTCCAAGTATTTCATTAATTGATCTCACCAAGAATTAACACTTTACCAAATTTGTACTTCATCTATGATAATCTTGAACACTTCAAGATATTCATATTGGTATTTCTCCAAACACAATTTGAAGTATTTGTTCCAATAGGTATGTAAATACATCACATGTATTATACCTAATAGGATAATCATTTTCCCACTACCTTTAGTGAAGATTGATTAATCATGTCCAATATATTCATGTCTCTTACTGGTTCTCTAACCAAAAGAGTCTAGATTTATCCATCGCATGGAAACTAGAAATGAATTTCTCATGATTGATGCTAATTTCATTGTTTGAGTTATCTATAACTTTTAGGTATCATTTTATCTTATGCATATCAAATACCACAAGATAAACAAGGCATGCCAAAAAGATCATATCTTTAGAAATTGAAACATCTCTTTATTGATTGCCATTATTGTCATACAATATGCAAAAATAAAGTGTTTCTATCTATTGGCAAATATGAAATAGCAGTTCATAACTGTATTACATGACTTTTAGGCTGAAAATAAACTAAAGTACTCCTATCTATGGCGGCAAAACTTGCCCCATTTATTGATTGCTTTACACTTTACATCTTGGTATCATATACCTCAAAAGTGTTACAAGTTTACTTTCATGACACCTTTAAGTAGAGATGTTTGTCACCTCCTTCTTCTTTTGTTCTTCTAGATAGGGAGGAAAATTCCTTTTCCAATGTCTTGGTTTTTGACAATGGTGGCAATTGCCTTTCTTGGTCACGCCTCCCTTGGCCTTGAGAGCTGAAGACGACTTGGGCTCCTGGCTAGCATCAGAACCTTTCTTAGCTTTGCCCTTGCCCTTATGCTTGGACTTGCCTTTCTTGCTCGTGATCACCATCACAGACTTAGGCTTGTCTTTCTTCATCTGTGTCTTGGTTGTCCTCAACATGCCCAACAACTCTGACAGTGGCCTATCAAAGTTGTTCATGTTGTAGTTCATCACAAACTGACTGTAGGATTCTGGCAACGATTCCAGTATCACGTCAGTAGCCAACTCTTGGCTCAGTGGAAATCCCAATCTTGTTAGGTTCTCCACATACCCAATCATCTTTAGTGTGTGAGGACCAACTGGATCTCCTTCTGTCATGACACACTTGAATAGTGCCTTGAGACATCGTATCTCTCTTATCGAGCTTGATCTTCATACACGTTCCTGAGATGCTGAATCATCTCAATGAAAGCCATGTTCTCATGTTGTCTCTACAACTCGTGGTTCATAGAGCACAACATCAAGCACTTTGCATCAATGGCATCATCAGAATGCTTCTTGTAAGCATCCCTTTCTTTGTTTGGTTCATTAGGAGCAGGTTCCTCTAGGATTGGAGTATCCAGGACATAGAGCTTTTTCTCTTGGGTGAGAACAATTCTCAATGTCCTATACCACTCATGGAAGTTTGTCCCATTTAGCTTGTCCTTTTCCAGGACCGATCGCAAAGAAAAGTGATTGTTGTTTGTTGTCATTTGTACTACAAAAGGAAATATGCAATTTTAGTCCAAAAACTTATTTTTGACTTATTTGATTGATTTGAAAATTTGACGATATAATTAGGCCTTTAATTAATTATCGCTCCCACTATTTTACTTCAAATTTATAGCCCTCACCATCAATTCAGAAGATTGTAGAGTACAACCATCTAGTGGGAAAGATCCTGAACTCCTCTAAGTCATGGACCAGCTAGGGCTGTCGCCCACAACTTAGATCTCTCAGGTAGGCAACTCTTGCCAATTGCATCATATCCAACTCTTGATAAGATGTCATATGCAACTCCTTGCCATGAGAATCTCCATGCCTCAAGGTACTAGATCCCATCTAGATCACCTTGTTAAGTCTGACCCAAAGAAAACATGATGAATATGCACCCTACTAGGGCAGACCCACATATCCATCCTTCACACTTCCACGAGATAGATGGTGCACCGCGCTAGGGCGTGCCCACACTTGGTCGATCAAACTTTTCACGTGTGTCTCATTTGGAAGGCATCTAAAACATTAATATTTAATGAGGGATTTGGTTTTATATACATATACATATCCAATCACCACAATACATAGTATGTATCATATACATGCTATGTCCCACAGAAAACATGTGAAACGATAAAAGCGATGATTATGGCCATCCTAATGTGATTCCTCGAGCCAAGAGGAATCACGGTCATCTAGGTCTACATCACATGCAACATGTACAAGATGAACTCTGTGATTTGCCTTTCTGGGTTTGATCAACATGACTGATCGGCTCGCCATCAGGTCCGGTCAGCTGGGTGCCACCATCCGATCAGTTGGCTCCTCCAACCGATCGATTCGCCTGGTCGTCGTGCATCTCATCATGCCCGCCACCCGCTCGTCTCACTCCTCGAACTGTTCATCAACCGATCGGCTCACTCCTTGAACTGATCGTCTCGAACGTCAACCGATCGGTTCACGCCTTGAACCGATCGTCTCAGTTGTCATCAGGATGTCCTCCGTTCATCGACATAATAGGAAAAAATTCTATCCTATTTTACATTGTAAAAAGAGAAAACTTGAGTTACATTCGAGGGGAGCAAAGGTAGAAAAGAAATCTAGAATTATTTCGAGTTATATCAGGAATAGGAGAAAGGGAAGATCGATGCGCAGACCGAGATGAAAGAAACCACATACAACCATACACAAATAGGGTTTATTGGCCATAACAACGCTATACATCCACCACAAAACTCATTTAAGGGCTACGTGTATCAAGTGCATTCATATTACATATCAAACATGTATATTGGAATTTGTGGATTTAGGATTGGACATCCATAAAGCCAATTTTATTCACATCATATGCAATAAATAAAGGCGACAAAACAAAATCAATCATATCGATAATCCTAAAGTATAGAGTAGTTGACATGGCACTGATACCACAGTTGGGTTTTAGGGGAGGCAGAGAAGGCAGAGGAAACAAAAATTTTCTCCTCCCCAAACCCAGAACAAGGAAACGTGTCAACGTCTATACAATAGGAAAGGTTTGTGGAATCATACCTTGTCCCGAGGCTTGCTCGGCGACAATACCTCGTGGCTTGCATGGTCTTCACCTCTGGTCTTGGATGGTGTCTGTGCAGCTCGTGGTCGCACTGAGACTTATGACTCCTGGTCTCACCAGGACTGTCGGGATTGACAGTTGTCCTCTGAGCGGCAGAAATCTACCACCTCTGAAGTAATCCACACGGACCACCTGGAACTCCAATCTCCTTGTCACACAAGGAATTGGAAGGAGTCGCACCCTCCTGTCAACGTACTAGTCACTGACACACTCTCCTGCCACCAGTCACTTTCTGCAGTTATCTTTCCCTTGTTGTGCCTCCCTTATCGGGTAGCACTTGCTCGCGCTCTCTCGGTTACCAAAACCAGAGAGAACGACAACTTTGTAGAGCAACTGGTTTGCACTGAGTTGTACTTTGAGAAGCCCCCAATACCCCTATATATAGAAGAGTCATGGGATAGTGTTCTCTATCACAATTGGTTGTTTTTGCAGGAGTAGAAATGAAACGATCGGTTCAGGTTGCACAATATGGGACTAATGCAGGAGTAGAAGGATTTTCTACAAAAACAACCAATTGTGCAACCTGAACCGATCGTTTCATTTCTAAAACAGTCAGTTGGGGACCTGAGCCGGTCGGTTGACACCTCAACCGATCAGTTGGGACCCATGAAACGGTTGATTCATTTCTGAATTGGTTGGTTCATGGTCCTATTCAGTTCCCGATTGACTTTTCTTCTTTTGTTTCTAATTGGTACCAAATACCAATCTTTGTTCCACTCAAATTGGGCAAGTGAAACAAAAAGAAATTTCTCATCAATCCTACTTTCCCAACTTGCTCAGTTGCATCAGTGGAACCGATCGTTTCAACACTTGAAGCAATTGTTTCACCCTATCCATGAGCCGATCGACTCACTACCTGAGCCGATCGGTTCACCAAGATGAGTCGATCGGTTCATCACATGAGCCGATCAGTTGGGAGTGCAAATTGTGTAGAATCGGTCAATTGCAGTTTCAATCAATCCAATACTCCAATCAATATATCCAACACCTTGAACACCATGACATTGAGCTATAAATTAATTGAGTGTTTAATTGAACTACTAAACTCCTTTAGTAATCAATCTAAACATTGTTTGTGGACAAAACTCCTCTTTCAGGTTAAATCCTATGTGTGTGACCCCGCAGGTCCATTTCACATTGGCAATGAAAGTCCATAACACTTATGACTTCACAAGAAAAGAGTGGTGCCTAGTCACACATCAGTGCTACCCAAGTGAAATAGAAAGTTGGAGAACAACTATCAATCCTACAATTCATGAATGGTGTTACAGTGAATGTATAATTCCTTTATCACTGATATCCCGAATGAACTCGAGGCATGGAACAGTCATCCTGTCAATGTTCATTCACTTTCTTGATCTCAGAGTAGATTGGAAGAGATATGTATGACATCAATATCACATTTTGATTCACACATGCATGCACGCCTTTCTCAATCCTACTCATCAAGTGGACATGGATATCAAACTCCCTCAGGAGGGACAAATCCCATATCTATCACTCACCCCTCAAAAGCCCCATGTGTCAAAGCCACCCAATCATCACCTTTATAACAACCCATGTTTCAGGACTGCGTTTGATGATGTCAAAGTGTTCCCAACGACATGTGTTGAGTGTAGTGATTTCAGGTCAAAGAATCACACTCACCACCATCACTGTGAGTACTGACTGTGACTACCATGTCATGGTTCCATGTGTCAAACTCACGGTGGGTCTGTCTGGTACACTTGTTCTCTAACAAGTACCTATGTGTCTGGTTTGATATCTCTATATCATGACTAATGAGATTTTATCATCAACCAACACCACAATCTAGTCTTGTGTGTCATTGTTGTCTATCTACCTTCCACAATGACATCCGACTAGGGACATAACAAGAATGTACAAACTCCTAGCATCCGTATGATCTCATCGTTTAGGTCCTGAACCTGAAGGCATATGTCATCGAGTATTGTCATTCTCTAGACATTCAATCTGTTCTATCACTATCTCATATGATTGAACCAGAAAGAATTTGGAAGCTTGTCTTTGATGTTTATCATATCAATCTTAATGTATCCCATCAATCATCCCATGATTGGCTCTCAGGGCATACATACCAACAGAAATAAGAAAGAGATATCTAATTTTCTAATCATTCCTTTACAATTCATTCATAATCCCAAAAAGAGTGAGGGCTAAAAAAAGTAGAGAGTAAAAAAATCAAAGAGTTGTTCCATGCTTCTAGAAAAAAGAGCTATTGATATGGTGTATTGTTGTGGACATGAACACAGACATGTCCCTTTTGCTAAACTCTAAGATCAAGAATACACACACCAATTGCAAAGGTATGGCAACTAGGGGCAATGGTAGCTAAGATGTGCAATCACTTCTTTGAATTGAACTAGTTTAGAATGCAAGGACCACTCGCCCACTTAATGGACCTATACTTGAATGACCTTAGAACAACGAAGGGATACCCGTAAGCCTTTTTTCCCACCCATTCCATCCATCACCAACAATGTGACAAGAGTGAAAGCTACAATGAAATGTGAGATATATGTTAGAGATGAGTTTATGAAAAAAACAATTGTGAGCAAACCAAAGAAAGAATCTTTTGAAGGATGATGTTTTTTTAGATTTATATCACTTTATTAATAAGTAATGATTTTGATAAGAGTTTGATATAAAAGATTTTTTTCTAGTCCATAATAGAATCAATGTATTCAATTTGATTTACACAATCATTCTATTAGATTGAGGACAAGCTAAATTCTAGGTTTGGGGGAGTTGATAACATCAATTTTCATGCACATTTCATAACCTTTTTCGTTAATAAAATCCTTTGATTCCATGTTTAAATCTCCAATTTTCTTCATTTTGTTCTTAAATTACCAATTACTTAGTTTCACTCTAGTTTTGTTGAAAATTGTAGGAATTCAACTCAAAATGCTTAAGATTGTTAGCCTAACCATCAAACTCCAAGAATGACCACTCATCGAATTTTGACCTCGACAAGTTATTATGACTCCTCGACCTATTAGGTTGACATTTCGGCCTTCTTTTGAAGTTTGATGGATCCACTCACCGAGCTTCGAGTCGTCGATCAAAAAGAATGATGGCTCTAAAGATGATAGAAGACAAACCATAGATTGACAAGGCCTCATCAATCTCAAAGCCATCAAACTCCATTGTTGACCTTCACATCCACGAGATTAGTTGTCGAAAATCACACCAACAAATCACTCTATCAATCCCACAAAGTCTAGTGATCCATAAGACCGATGAAGACTTGTTGGTCAACTAAAGACTCATTGACCATCAAGGTTGACACTAGGAAGACTAAAAGTGCACTCCACATGGATCAATGTAAGATCTACAAAGTACAAGTCAGCTCCTATAAATAAGCCCCCAAGGCATCACTTAAAGGCATGTTGGATTTTTAAGTCAACAAATGGATAGGTTGTCGCCAAGTTCAGAACCCAAGTCTAGTCCCATCACTTCTAGTGTCATCAACCTCTACACTTTGTGTTCATATATTTCAATTGATGGTGTTTCCTGCTTAAATTCCTAATCGTAAGGAAGATGGAACGCCATCGACCACTGGCCATCGACCTCCTCATTAGATTTAAGAAAAAGGTGGATAGATCGATCATTGGATCTACCCTTCTGACGATTTCTTCCCTCTATTTTATTTATAATAAATTACATAAGATGTAATCTATTCTTATTTGTGACATGAGTCACTAGACTCATAACTTGGGTTCAGATTATCTGTCAGACCCTCCCAACCATGTAATATTTCCTTCTTCTATCAAAATACATATGTTATTGTAGTTTTCTTTCTATATTCTTATTTTAATGTTTTGCATGTTGATTATCTACCTTATTGTGATGTTTGACATGGATTTATTTGAGGGAATGATTTCAGTTAGATCTCAATTATAGATTAGAGTGAGGAGTTACTATAAAAAGGGCATATGGTTATGCTTGATCTTTTGGTTATCATCTCAGGAGGAAGATACATTTGGATAAAAATATACCTAGATCTCAAGAGATGGAGGGGTGGATATCTTTTATGACTATTTGCAAAACATGTTAAGAATATATATATATATATATATATATATATATATATATATATATATATATATATATATATATATATATATATATATATATATATATAATTGCTAGAGAAGTTTTTACATGGTTGAGTATGGCTTAATTGGTGAAACCCAATCCAAGTTTCCCTTTTAATCATTTCACAATTATTATCTCCACATATTATTATCTTTAATAACTTAGATTTACTGCTTCATTAGATTAATTTGTTCTTTGATTGAAATACGAACTTCACTTCTTAGATTTGATTAAACTCATCCCATATCTCTTGTTCTTAATTTGTTGTTCTCCTTCTCCCAATATTCGACCTTGTATTACTTCAATAGACTTTGTATTGAGTTGCAGACGTCTCTTGAAGTCAGGTATAAATTTAATGTCTGACGTCTATGACTAGACAATCATTTTTACAATTTTGACCCAACAAAAAAGAGTGATAAATAAAAAATATCAAGTTTTACCATTTTTATTTAAAAAAATTGTTGATGTTGCATCCACTTGATCAGAAGATTGCATATTTCAGAGCATATGTATTATTTGTTGAAATCAAGTGAAGATAAGGTTGATGTAAAGGTTATAGTAGCCTTTTAAGGATCATACTTTTTAAAATACTCTTTTATTTTTTTAGAATGTAGACTCCTACAATTTGTCTTGTTGACCTATTTTCTTACAATAAATATAAATATTTAAATTATTCGTTTTTCAAGAAGATATTGAAGAAGAAATGATTGAGATAGTCATGTAACATCCTAATTTCTAGGATCGAATGAAATGGGGGAGTCCTAATAGATCAATATACCTCATTTAATTGACACCAAAGTCATGGTATGTTCAATAGTATCCTTATGTCTTGGAAACCCTATATGGAGTTGTGTGATGATAATAATGGATCTTACAACCCTAAAGGATGTTCTTAGATAATGTGTTAAGTACATGACTTGTATCATGACAACTCTAGAAAACAATGAATTTTAGGTGATTACTTTATGTGTACTAAATCAAGTTGATAATATTCATGAGCTCACAAGATCAAACAATATATGCTTATGTATATGATTAACCAATCAAATCCCTTAGCACAAAAAGTTATATTACCAAGACGTGTATTGTGATTGACATGGATCAATCTAGTAGATAGTTAAATTCTAAATCTTTATCTAGAGGTATATTCAAGGCGACAATCACATCATTGAAACTTGTTAATTTATTTTTAATATATATTAGGTTAAATGATAATATGAACTTTGGGATCATAATGTATTCATCATATGCCATCACAAGCTTCATGAGCGATGTATGAAATTATATTACACCATGGAGATTTTTTTGTGTTTTGGTTTCTTATATTGATTTGATACCAATTGGAATAAGTAAAAATTTAGGACATTAGTATATTGGCCTAACAATGGTATTATTAAGTTTAACCCCGATATGGAGATTGTGGCAAAGTGGGTTTTCTAGCTTAATTTCGAGGAAGAAATTCTTTTAAGGTGTGTAGGATGTGATAAAGTGAGATTTTGACATTCTTAGTTTTATACATGATAAAGACATGATACTAGTCTATAAAGTGTATTCAGATCATTTGAACAAACTCCAATTAGTTTGGCGTGATTTATAAATCATTTGATGTTGAAATCATGGTTAAGCTCCCCAAGCTTATGCCTTTGAGGTATGTAATTGATTAGACAAACGAGTGTTTCCTATCACAAAAATTTGTATGGAATGTAGTTGGATGATAACGGAACTATGATCAAAGTTTCATTAGATTTTGACACTCCTAGATGGATATATTCAAGTTTCAAATAGGCCTAATGATGATTAATTTGATGTGCTTGGGACCAATATTTCACATTTAGAAATATAACCTATGATCGGTCAGATGCTTGTTATCGGCACGCCTACTTTGGTTTTTGGTTGAATTGGCCTTAGTTAAAAGCCACATATTTCTATTTTGGAGGAAGCAAACAGTGGCCTTTGGATGCAGATTGTGAGGTGGAAACTTGTCATCTTTTGCTTTGGCACAACGGAAGTAGTTGGACGAAACTCGTGTCCATGCCTGCGTACATCACGCCCACGATCCTTGAACATGGGCAGAGAGGAAAAACTAATCAGAAGTTTCCCTCTACTCACGGATACCAATCATACCGATACCCCCTCACCAGTTTCTGAAAGCGGCGCCGCGGAGACTGAGTCCCACAAACTCACGCTCGCACAGGGAGCCTAGAGCCCAGCCGGACAGCGGGCAAAGGACCGCAGCGGCAGTCTATGTGGGAGGGAGGGTACACCTCGAAAGCCTCATCATCGTGGAAAGAAGCTAAGAATAGAAGGAGAGAACCCGGGGCACTAGTCCAGCGATGCGAAGCAGAGATCAGGTGGAGCCAGGGCAGATCGCATGCCGTCAAAGATCTTCCCTCAAGGTGGCGGTGTGGAGCAGGGCCACCGGCGCCGACTTCATAGACCTCATGCGGAGGTCGTGCAAGCAATGCATCAACCATACGGAGGTCGGCGACTGGTTCTGGGAGGCACTCACCTGAAGGCCGGAGCATATGAGGGAGCATAATCGGATCTTACGGACCTCTTTCTAGTTCGTGAGGAGGAGGAGATCATCGCCTCTCCCTTGTCAGAGTCGATCCTCACAGCTGCGACTTTGTTCTTGATTCATGCGAATGGGGAGCAGCATCAGATGGGCACGCACGATCAGAGGCGCAACACTGCAGTTCGGCAGAGGGGCAGCTATGTCGACCTAGCGGGGAAAGAACGTGAGAAGAAAGGGGAGGACGGGTGAACCGGATCAAGTATAGGACCGCATCAAGCTATCCAACCAGACCGGCCAGTTGGATCCTGAACCAAGCGCATCCATGAAGGGGCAGCGCCCACAGAGGCCACATGGCGGCATCTGATAGGCCGAAAAGGTAATTACCCTCTAATATGTATATATCTTGCATAAATCGCAATAAATAGCTTGATGATCATAAAAATACAAACAAGGTACCGAAATTCTCAGAAAAATGAGTAGAACACATTTGAATGATAATATCAGGATTTTAATGCATGAATATTAGTGATATCTTGTTAGTTGTGAAATGCTTAATTGATGAGTAATAAATATCAAATGAGGATATAAAACTATGAAAAAAATGTCAGTAAGTCCATAATTATGTTTATAATGCATGTGATGTCAGATATGGACATGCTGATGCATGAAGTTATGTAATTTGCTTCATATGGATATCTAGGGCTAATAACCTTAGATAAAATGTAATTAATGCATACATGCTCAATAAATGATGAAATTTATAGAATACCCTCATATAAGTAACTGGAAGCTAATCTGGAACTTTGATATCAGTTAGATGCATAGAATTCATGTTACATGAGGATGACCCTTAATACATATGATGTAAGCCTAATATGGTTAATGAATGTGACATAATGTTAATTATGTCCACATAATAATGTGACACCTGAGTATATCTAGTTGATGAACTATAATCTGGAATATGACATCAGCAAGATAAATCTAAGACAAGAATGCAAGTAATGATGTACACATCCTAATGAGATAAGATAAACCCTAATTAACACGAGTAGGGTTCAGATGAGATGTAAGATGATAAGAACCTGATGATAGTATATGATCTTGTCTTGATCAGGTTTGGCCAAGCTTATAGTTGACATCGGTGATATGTGATTAGTATGATCTATCTCTTTGGAAGGTATGCCATTACCTCTTACTTGGCTTATTATGCAATATGCTTGTGTTATATGTGTAGTAAAATACTTGGCATATGATATTGGATGAAATGATTGTTCTTCTATGATATGTTGCATGATTTTCCATACTTATTTCTATGAACACATCAAACATAATATATCTGTTCCATTATATGGAAGCACTATTTCTCTTTGGTAGCATAGTGCTGGAAAGTGATCATTCTCTTTGGTAGCAGATCACATTATACAATGATCTAACTCTTTGGTAGTAGATCATAATCCCTTACATCTCATTCTCGTTGGTAGCAGAGATGATGCATTATTCCCTCAAGTGGAATATGCATGGATATATAATGGAAAATGTGCTTAAAATATGTGTTCTCTTTTGATAATGAATATCTTTGTGCAAGTATATGCTTTTCTTATATTCTTATGTTACTGCCAAGTATTAGTTTTATCTTATTGCCAAGATATGATGAGAGGTATATAAAAAGACACGTAGGCGTACTCAGTACAATATTCTTGAATATTTTGCTGATGTGTACCGCATGTAATCTTTTGTTTAAGTTGTGGTTACGCTCTTGAAGATCCAGGATAGTTGAGAGTTGTATAGCAAGCTGATGTACATGTGGACCTGTTGTCTTAAGATCATGTTGTTTAGATGTAGTACATATATATGTATAAGCTTGTTCTTCAATATGTAATCTCAAATGTTGTAACAATTCATGTTGTAATTATATGTTGAATGGTGAACATGTGTTGTGGTTTGTTTATTGTCCATGTGCATGTGCTACTGATGTGTTTCCTTCTGACTCCATTGATTTTCTTCTTCTTAGCCTTATGTGGGATGTTTAAATTGGGATTCTCGCTGAGGTGAGGGTTTCAATTTCGACATCACACATAAAATTAAGTTTTAGAAAATTTGGGGACGTCACAGGTGGTATCAGAGCATGAACAATAGCAAAGCCTGACATTTTCTCATTATGCAACTCAAAACTAAAGAACTTTGAACTTACTAATCTTTTAGGGTTAGATTAGTCGTCTTCTAGAGACTAGATCTGACCTACCCTCTAGGTTAGCACCTAGATGTCCGAGAACTAGGTCTAGACTAGTGCTTGTTGAATAGAAAGTCCTTAGATGTAGTTCTTTCCTTGTAGTGCAGCGGTATGGGACGTTGCACTATTTGGAAATGACGTGCATAAAAGGAAGAGAAACCCTATACATATGGCGCTCTTTGTCTTGAGTAGCTACACTAGTCTACACCATGTTCTCACCCTTTTCACTAGTTTTCATGACACTGGACTCTCTATTATGTGTGGGACACTCGTTTTCAGGATTTGGCTTTTGATTCCAAACGGATCGAACCTCGATAGTTTTCTCTGACGCTTGTTTTATCAGAGAAAAACTATATAATATTTTAATACGTATATGTATTACAAAAATGTGTCCCCACACATGTACGAGTAGGAGGTGATCATGCAACCTAAGTGAAAGTGAATGACATCAGTCTAGAAGAGAGAGTAGTTCTCGATTAGATGTCTAGAGCCTTTTTGATATATATGATAGACGGAATAGATAGAATAAGTTTTGATGATGTGATGTAAGTATTACATAGATGACATAAGATGGTTATGATGATCTATGTTTGTCTTCGAGGACCTAAGTTTAGTTTTTAGGATTTGAGATAAGTTTTGATGATGCAAGTAAATAGGCTTTTATGAGATAAGATATGTTAAGATGAGACAAGTTGTGAGTCAGCATGAGACTCAAGCTCTTTTACAAAGGAGGACCTCTAGTGTTAGGACCAATTTTGGGGTTAGCTCAAGAGAGAGCGAGACCCATAGGGAGAAGGTCAGAGAACCTAGACTCCACGATATGAGAAGTATGAGATATGTGATATGATATGTCCTAAACTAGACTACTCCTGAGTGATTGAGTTGAGTTGCTTTATGTATGATTCCTATAGTTCTGTTCAACCCTAGATGTCCTTGGGAGGACCAAACCCTAGAGACATAGAGAGGCTGGTTATATATGTGCATGTGAACATGAATATGATTGCCTGCCATCTGGGTGAGGGAGAGAGCCCAAGACCCTGGAGGAGGTAGCTATGTTAGTTTCTGTGAAGTCTCATGCTCGGGTTGGTGGTTTCCCACATAGGAATCTAGTGGTGTATATGAGAGAGCTTTGGGTAAGATGCTTCATGGGTAGAAGATCTATGAAGAGTATGTCATATCATGTTTTGGTTTGTACTTATGTGGCTAGAGCTTTTAAGGCTATCACTAGTGCCAATGAGGTAATTCGAGAACCCTAGACCCAGAGGAAAGATAAAGTATATGAGTATGAGATACTCAGAGTTGAGTCAGCTCAGAGAGGATGAGCATGGCTTTACCCCCCATGTTATGGGTTAAGGGGAACCTCAGTTGGACTAAATAAAGTTTTGGATATATGTTTAACAAGCCACTCACATAAGTTTGTTTAGCACAACTATGATACAATATATGTAAGGATATGATCTATCTTAAGATGCGATACATAGACATGATATGATGAAATATCTAGAGATGATTTAGTGACATCAAAGTAGAAATAGCTAACCATATACATGAATAATGATGCTAATGTGATATTGTTGGTTAATCTTGTGATGAAATCACTAGTAAATCTTGCAATTTACTATAAGCCATGGAATAAGATCATATGAATGAAACATGTTATACGAAGTGTTAAGCTTAGTGCTTAATAATGATGAAAATATAGTTTGAAAGTTAGCACAACATAATGATGATAGCACCTTAATATGATCCAGATGGATAAAGTGGGTTAACTTTAGTTAACTCCCCCCTAAAAGGCATATGTTAATGTTGAACACATTCTAACAAATTATCTCAATAAAATTTCGATGAAACCTTGATGTATGAGTTTATCTTAGTTAAGTCTTTTAGAACATGATAATATGATGTGGGAACCCTAATGCATGGCTAATGATAAGGAAGCAAATCTAACATATGAGATATGTAATGACATAACCTAAGCTCCAAAACCTTGAGTTCAATCCCGATGGAGTGTTTGTGCATCAAGATGGTTGTAAACCCCCCTTAATAGTGCTTTGGATACATGGTTCTAGGTAACCTTGCGGATATGATACACATAGAAGAGTGCCCACATGTGGATGAAGACATGGTAGTTTTCCTTGGAGTACGAGTATGGTTGACTTTCGAGGACGAAAGTTCTTTTAAGATGTATATGATGTGGCAAAGTGGGTTTTTCTGGCTTAATTTCGAGGATGAAATTCTTTTAAGGTGTGTAGGATGTGATAAAGTGAGATTTTGACATTCTTAGTTTTATACATGATAAAGACATGATACTAGTCTATAAAGTGTATTCAGATCATTTGAACAAACTCCAATTACTTTGGCGTGATTTATAAATCATTTGATGTTGAAATCATGGTTAAGCTCCCCAAGCTTATGTCTTTGAGGTATGTAATTGATTAGACAAACGAGTGTTTCCTGTCACAAAAATTTGTATGGAATGTAGTTGGATGATAACGGAACTATGATCAAATTTTCATTAGATTTTGACACTCCTAGATGGAGATATTCAGGTTTCAAATAGGCATAATGATGATTAATTTGATGTGCTTGGGACCAATGTTTCACATTTAGAAATATAGGCTATTATAGGTCAGATGTTTATTATGGGCACGCCTACTTTGGTTTTTGGTGGAATTGGCCTTAGTTAAAATCCACATATTTCTATTTTGGAGGAAGCAAACAGTGGCCTTTGGATGCAGATTGTGAGGTGGAGACTTGTCATCTTTTGCTTTGGCACAACGGAAGTAGTTGCACGAAACTCGTTGTCCATGCCTGCGTGCATCACGCCCACGATCCTTGAACATGGGCAGAGAGGAAAAACTAATCAGAAGTTGCCCTCTACTCACGGAAACCAATCATAGCAATCCCCCCCTCACCAGATTCTGAAAGCGGCGCTGCGGAGATTGAGTCCCACAGACTCACGCTCACATAGGGAGCCTAAAGCCCAACCAGACAGCGGGCAAAGGACCGCGGTGGCAGTCTATGTGGGAGGGAGGGTACACCTCGGAAGCCTCATCATCGTGGAAAGAAGCTAAGAACAGAAGGAGAGAACCCGGGGCACTAGTCCATCGACGCGAAGTAGAGATCAGGTGGAGCCAAGGCAGATCGCATGTCGTCAAAGATCTTCCCTCAAGGTGGCGGCGTGGAGCAGGGCCACCGGCGCCAACTTTGTAGACCTCACACAGAGGCCGTGCAAGCTATGGATCAACCATACAGAGGTCGGCGGCTGGTTCTGGGAGGCACTCACCTGAAGGCCGGAGCATATGAGGGAGCATAGCCGGATCTTACGGTCCTCTTTCCAGTTCGTGAGGAGGAGCAGATCGTCGCCTCTCCCTTGCCAGAGTCGAGCCACACGGCAGTGACTTTGTTCCTGAGTCACGCGAACGGGGAGCAGCATCGGACGGGCACACACAATCAGAGGCGCAACACTGCAGTTCGGCGGAGGGGCAGCTATGTCGACCTAGCGGGGAAAGAATGCGAGAAGAAAGGGGAGGACGGGTGAACCGGGTCAAGTATAGGCCCGCATCAAGCTATCCAACCAGACCGGCCAGTTCGATCCTGAACCAAGTGGATCCATGAAGGGGCAGCGCCCGCAGAGGCCACATGGTGGCGTCTGATAGGCCGAAAAGGTAATTACCCTCTAATATGTATGGATCTTGCATAAATCGCAATAAATAGCTCGATGATCAGAAAAATACAAGCAAGGTACTAAAATTCTCAGAAAAATGAGTAGAACACATTTTATTAATAATATCAGGATTTTAATGCATGAATATTAGTGATATCTTGTTATTTGTGAAATGCTTAATTGATGAGTAATAAATACCAAATGAGGATATAAAATTATGAAAAAAATGTCAGTAAGTCCATAATTATGTTTATAATGCATGTGATGTCAGATATGGTCATGCTGATGCATGTAGATATGTAATTTGCTTCATATGGCTATCTAGGGCTAATAACCCTAGATAAAATGTAATTAATGCATACATGCTCAATAAATGATGACATTTACAGAATACCCTCATATAAGTAACCGGAAGCTAATCTGGAACTTTGATATCAGTTAGATGCATAGAATTCATGTTACCTGAGGATGACCCTTAATACATATGATGTAACCCTAATATGGTTAATGAATGTGACATAATGTTAATTATATCCACATAATAATGTGACACCTGAGTATATCTAGTTGATGAACTATAATCTGGAATATGACATCAGCAAGATAAATCTAAGACAAGAATGCAAGTAATGATGCACACATCCTAATGAGATAAGATAAACCCTAATGAACACGAGTAGGGTTTAGATGAGATGTAAGATGATAAGAACCTGATGATAGTATATGATCTTGTCTTAATCAGGTTTGACCAAGCTTATAGTTGACATCAGTGATATGTGATTAGTATGATCTATCTCTTTGGAAGGTACACCATTACCTCTTACTTGGCTTATTAAACAATATGCTTGTGTTATATGTGTAGTAAAATACTTAGCATATGATATTGGATGAAATGATTGTTCTTGTATGATATGTTGCATGATTTTCCATACTTATTGCTATGAACACATCAAACATAATATATTTGTTCCATTATATGGAAGCACGAATTCTCTTTGGTAGCATAGTGCTGGAAAGTGATCATTCTCTTTGGTAGTAGATGACATTGTACAATGATCTAACTCTTTGGTAGTAGATCATAAGGCCTTACATCTCATTCTCGTTGGTAGAAGAGATGATGCATTATTCCCTTAGGTGGCAAATGCATGGATATATGATGGAAAATGTGCTTAAAATATGTGTTCTCTTTTGATAATGAATATCTTTGTGCAAGTATATGCTTTTCTTATATTCTTTTGTTACTGCCAAGTATTAGTTTTATCTTATTGCCAAGATATGATGAGAGGTATATAAAAAGACATGTAGGCGTACTCATTACAATATTATTGAATATTGTGCTGACGTGTACCGCATGTAATCTTTTGTTTAGGTTGTCGTTACGCTCTTGAAGATCCAGGATAGTTGAGAGTTGTATAGCGAGCTGATGTACAGGTGGACATGTTATCTTAAGATCCTGTTGTTTACATGTAGTACATGTATATGTATAAGTTTGTTGTTCAATATGTAATCTCAAATGTTGTAACAATTCATGTTGTAATTATATGTTGAATGGTGAACATGTGTTGTGGTTTGTTTATTGTTCATGTGCATGTGCTACTGATGTGTTTCCTTCTGACTCCCTTGATTTTGTTCTTCTTAGCCTTATGTGGGATTTTTAAATTAGGATTCTCACTGAGGTGAGGGTTTCAATTTGGACGTCACACATCAGATTAAGTTTTAGAAAATTCGGGGACGTCACAGAGACAGATATATTTATGGTGATACTAAGCCTTAATTCTCAAAGAATTTCAATTATGTGTTTGAACCTATCACATGTAGAATACAAGGTAGAAGTTGGGATGATCTTGGATATTACTTGTGTTATTATAGTTACTCAAAAATATTTTAGTTGGGTTCTTCCTAAATAGAATGACATATTATTGTCCTTAATTTATCTACTTCAATTGATTTAGGACAAGGATGACAAGGAATAGTTTTTATGGAACTATCTGCATGGAATGAATTCCCTATTGAAATGGTTGTGGTGAATCAGTTCATTTCATTGACCCTAACTGACTGACTCTAAAAGGGAGTATCCCATAAACCATAGAAATAGATTGGCCCCTCATATTTTTATTCTCTCCATGGTTAGTTGTTTGGTATCACCCTAGTGATTCTATGATGGTAGCCACCTGATATCATCTTGGGGAGGGAGCATAGAGATTTTAGAAGGATAGTTGGGATGTAGGGAGGTGGCACATAGAGATAACATTTCAACATCTTGGATGACCGTGAGTTGTGTGACTTCCAGTCCCAAGCAAGCAGTTTCTGTTATGATCTACTTTTCTAGAGAGCAGAGGTAGAAAAAAGGAAGGGGCGTTCTTGCATACTGATTTTAGTCTTCAATTACCTTTAGGGTTCAAGATCAAGAAGATTGGATGACATACCTCATCACGATAGCCGCTTGCCCTTTTTTAAGATGAAGTAAATCCACATCAGCAACGACTATGGATGAACTCCTTGGGCACACTCAAATAGATGTTGAATCTTCCCAAGAATGATTTGGTTCCACAAGCACTACTTAAGCCACGACAATCCATTTTTGTGACTATCGAAGAGGAGAAGTGATGCTAGAAAGAGGGGTTGGTGGTATCCCCTATATTTCCATGTGAACATGGCACACGTAAGACATATTGTAGAGATGACATGTCCTACGGGTCCCTGAGTGATAGGTATCACGACTCCTATAAAAGGATCCAACTGGTATATGTAAATGCAACATTTTTAGCTTTATTTTTTTTAATCATAGAAAGTACTAGGGATCTCATAAAATGACATATAATATATTGAATTTCTCATAAAACTATTATTAGCAATACTAGGGACTAATATTTATAGTCATATAATTTATGTGAGGATATTATAGTAATAACAAATACATGATGTTGAATTTATGCATAATAATGATAAATATTTTGTATTTTATAAGATATTTTATAGAAGGACTTTGGACCCTTGAGTATGGTATTTTAAATCAAATAAAATGTAACATGAGGTTAATGCACAAATTTCATGTTTTGTGTTTGAGAACTATTTTGTGCTAGAAACGCTAACACGATTCAAGAAAGTAGCAAAATTGCTCAGAAAGCTACCAGAAAAGGAGTAAGAGAACATATTTATGTTTGAAACTTGAATATAATATAGAAGGTCAATAAACATGTTGAAAGTTAGGTTTCCATGTTCCCTATCCTATCTACATGCTATAAACCCAGCCTTATAGGCAATCTTGATCACATGTCAAGCTTCTATTAAGATGAAAACTTGGATATGAAGAGTAAGATCACTAATGATACCTAAGTTGTATGACACAAGATGAATGATCCAAACATGTGATCCCAACTCTAGTTGACCCAAAATGTAACACATAAGAGTAAATTAGGAATATAATATACATGATATGTAACAACCCCCTCCCCCTATTATCCCCAATTAAAGTGGGTCATGAGGGCAAGGGCCATTATCATATTTATAGGATCAAGGTTTAGCAATTAATCATAAATTTCATTGATTCGAAAAGAGTTTAATAATATGAAGATAGAATCTCCACTAAGGACTCACATGAAATGGAAATCTAAATGTTTGTAATAGAAAATAAAAAATATCTATTTAAATCCTCCAAAATAACTTTAGATCTTTTCTTTTGGTGTATTCTTCTCTAGATGTCCATCCTTCAACATTACCTACATTTTAACCTAAAATAGCATGAAACAAATACACATTTAGTATATTGTGATATATTGAGTAATTGAGGGAAACAAAATATTTGCATGTATGTGTAATAACATAAGCATCCATAGCAACAAATATTGTTACTCCATTAAAATTGCATTTTTATGATATAACTTCTCAACCCCACTTATTCAATCACTATGTATACCCACTCTCTTGGGTATTCATACTATCAAACTCACTTTATGTGAGTATTATAATGATGTACCCACTTGGTGGGAGTAAACTCTGTCCATACCCACTCACTGGGGGTGTTCATCACATCTTACTGACTCTTTCAGAGTATTTTATTAGCCAACCCACTTTTTGGGGTAATTTATTCAGAAATATATCCTGGGCTTGACCAAGTTATGGTTATAATAATTGATACTCATATGGGCATTATATATTATATGGATTAAATAAAAAACCAATAGTTTAATTGCAATCAATTTGGGAAACCTTGGAAGTCCACATAAGTCATTTAAGGCAAGTAGTTAGAGGTGTATCCATGAACTTTTCTCAAAAATGACTTAAAGTTCGAGTAAACAAGTGTAGTTGTAAACAACCATGAAATCACCCTGAAATTAATGCATAACACCCAAGTATTAACATTTTTCCATAAAAAAAATAAGATTGACGATTTCCAACTTATCGTTTTGGGATCAAATTAGGGTTTTGTCTTTCCAAACCTAATTACCACATTTAATGCTTTTTAACTCAAGAAACACACATTTTAATATCATATGAATTCTTAATCTCAAAATAGGTACAAAATGTAATTTTATCTAAGAATATTTAACTTTACCCATTAAAAATCATTTAGGCAATTTGTGATCATTAAAACTTAGAAATTAGGGTTTTCATGCTTTTGATACATTAAAGTTAGCAACTTAGGAACTTTTCAAAATTTGAAGTAGAATTAGGTTATGATACTAACTTTAATAAATTCCTATACTATTTTTATCAACTTACACTATTTGTTTACTATATTTGGACATTCCTATAATTTTATAGAATTTTTATAAGTTTTAATCTTTTCTAGCCAATCATAGACTTCCACATAGGCGGATGACTATCTAAAACTAGCAGAATGAGCCAATAGTCTCATTCCATTTCAACGTCTACATTTGTGTGGCTCGGCCTAGGAAATGTGAAAAAGAAGGGGAAATGTCAGAAATCACCCTCACCTCTAAGCATAAGTTGTGTGGGTAGAGGAGTAATTTCCCTAGAGGTTATCTTCAACTGCTCGTCTCACGAGTAGGCTACTATGTGAGTGAACTTGTCAGTTGACTATGGGATATGAGGTTCCTGAGCATAAGGTGAGGCTACCTTCCTCTTCGTCATGCCTCATAAGCTTTGGTTATGGCTTTAATAGCTCAGAGGCGGTCCAAGTAGGAAGAACAAAGAGAAGCAGATCTCCTATTGTAAAGATAAGGGGCGAAAGGTGAAGTATGAGGCTAGCACTAAAATTAGAGGTAGGGATTTTTATGTTGGGTCTCCTAGGGTCTCATGAAGGAGTTTGTAGCCTTGTTTGGAATTGCCTCCCAGTCATAATGGAATGGCTTCCAATAATGCTTGTGGATTTGAGAGAGAAGTAAATGAGAAATTAAAAAGTAACTAACTATTTTGAGTTTCCTTTCTTGACTCATGGTAGAAGTTGATTCAACCATCATCAGATCTCCAGTAGCTGACACGCCACATGAAAAATCAAAGGGCCGAGTCTTATTTCTTTTCTATAAAATCATGACATTTGATTCGTATTTCCATAATCCCTTTCATTTTAGGAAAACTATATCAATTCATATCTCTCTCTCCTTTTATCCTTTTAATTCCAAATTTAAAATAAAGTCTTCATCACTTAAATCTCAGTGTGGGAAAGATTTGAGACCAAAATACAAAAGTTAAGGATACATTTCTTTGTCCTTAAGTCTTCCTTTTATATGATTTATCTAAAGCATCAAATAAACCCTTTTCTTTTCCAAACTTAGCAACATTCCTTATATTGATATATTTTCTCATTAAGTAGAACATGGAACCAAATTTAATTCATTAGTTTCTTTAATCCTATTCTTTACTAGAAAACTCCAAACAACATCATATTTAAAATATCAATTGTCCATTACTTTTAGTAACTCCTCTATTATTGGATTTTCTTCTCTTTCATTATCCAATATCTATTAACAAATTGTTGACCATAGTAAAATACATGAAATCCATTTCTCATGGATTATTTGCACTTTCAAACCCAAACTTTCACACAAGTCATATAAATTATTTAATATTTCATTATTTGCGATCAAACATATGTAAAAATATGTGAAAAACTAGGTTAAAACAACCTCTCCCTCCTATGGGAATTTCATCCTCAAAATTCAACTAGTCATACAAAAAGTTTAGGATGAGACTTTTCCATGTCCGTTTTTAGCTCCCTTGGTTCTTCCAAAGAACCTTTACCATCTCAATATTTCTATTTTGGATCTCTTTCACCTTCGAATCCAAGATCCTTTCATGTGACTCAGGGTGTGACAACCTTCCTTTGATCTCTATAGGTTTGATGTTTGACACATGGGCATTATCCTTCACATAGCACTTCATACTAGACACATGGAACATCAGGCATCATATTGTACTGTAGGGGTAAAGCTAGATGATAAGAGGCCTTGACAATCCATTCTAGAACCTCAAACAGATGCACATGTCAAGGACTTAGTTTTCCTCTGTTCTTATATATTGCTTGGAGGAGTCAGATTATCAAAAACACATGATCCCCTACAATAAAGTACAAATATGTATGCTTTGTATTAGCATATGACTTCTATCAATAGTGGGCTCTCCTTAGCCTCTGATTGGTCAAAAAGTTACCTTGTCAAGATATGAATGTAGTTCCTCTGACCTAAGTAAGCTATTGTAACCAACATTAACACAATGAAGTGGCGATTGACACAGCCTCCCATAAAGAGCTTTATATAGAGGCATCCTGAACTATTGTTATATGAAGACTCAGCTAAGGGTTGGTATTGTTCTGATGCTCCACCCCAATGTAGAACACAATCTCTAAATAGATCTTCTAAGGTCTAGGTTGTTCTTTCTGACTATCCATAATTCTGGGGGTGATAGGTTGTGCTATACTTCAGCCTCGTATCTAATTCTTCATTTACTTGTTTCTACAGCTTAAAGGTGGACTTGGGGTCATAGTTAGAGATAATTGAACTCGAAACACTATGTAAATGAACTCTCTCTCTAACATATAGTTCAGCTATATCTATTACTTTTGTAGTAATCTTCAAGGCAGGGAAGTGTGCTAACATGGTTAGGTGGTCGACCATGACCCATATGGTATCGTATCCTTTTCATGTCTTGGGAAGACATACCCCAAATTTCATGGTGATCTAGTCCCATTTCCACTCAGGTATCTCTATCGATTGCATTTACCCATTGGGTCATTGGTGCTCAGCCTTTACCATCTGGCATGTAAGACAACTAGAAACATATGATGTTATGTCTCTCTTCATTCCTGACCACCAAAAGTACCACTACATGCCTTTGAACATCTTAGTCTCTTCGGGGTGTACAATATACTTAGACCCATGGGCCTCTTTCTAGATATGAGTCTTCAAAGGTAAATCCTCAAGAACCCAAATATGACTTTTATATCAAACTCCACCATCCACACCCACTGAGAGGTGTGTTTGAGGCTTTACCATCAAACCTTTCATCTTTTCCAACTTTGGGCTGGCTAACTGCACTTCTACATGCTTAGTCAATAGGTCAGGCTTTATTTGGATGTTGGCAAGATGAATCCTATCTTCTATATTCTATGAAATCTATTGAGCAAAGTCCTCTAGTATCTTCCACTGGTTAACCAAACCAGATACACAATGGAGACATTTTCTACTGAGGGCATCGACAACCACATTGGCCTTACCAAGATGGTAAGATATGGTGAAATCGAAATCCTTTAGAAACTACATCCAACGTTGTTCTCTCAAATTCAAATCTTTCTGAGTCAACACATACTCCAGGCCCTTATGCTTAGTAAAGATGTCAAATGTATCCCATACAAATAATACCACTCTCTTCATGGCATAGACAATCATTTCATGTTCCATATTGTGTGTTGGATAATTCAACTCATCGAGCTTGAACTATCTAGAAGCAAAGGTGAACACATACTTGTTTTTCTCTAACATGCATCTTAAGTCCATCGTTCATGCATCTGTTAAGATAATGAAACCATCATTAGATGAGGGTATGGTCAGGACAGGGGTTGAGATAATCATTTCCTTGAACTCATGTAACCATGCCTCATACAGGTCGGACCAAACAAACTTCACATATTTTTGAGTGATCTTGGTCAAGGGAAAAGCAATCTTTGAAAAATCATTGATGAATCACCGGTAATACCAAGCGGATCCTAGGAAGCTATAAATCTCAGACACATTTTAGTGTAGGCTATTGTTGAATGACCACCACTTTAGTAGGGTCCACTGATATGGTTCCTCCGGATATAATGTGCCTGAGGAACATAAATCGGTCTATCCAAAGTGCGCACTTCAAGAATTTTCCATAGAACGTTTGACTTATCAAGATATCAAGGAACTTAGGTAGGTTCTCATAGTGTTTTTCTAGGGTATCAAAGTAGACTAGGATGTCATCTATGAACACTACAGTGAAGGTGTCAAGGAAGGGCTAGAACAAACTATTCATGAGGTTCATGAATACACTTGGAGCATTGGACAACCCAAAAGGCATAACTAAAAACTCATAGTGGCCATAACGGATTAGAGAAGTAGTGTTGGTATATCTTCACTCTTTAATCACAAATGGTGGTATCTAGATCTTTGGTCAATCTTTAAGAAAAATCAAGCAGCTTTGAGCTGGTCAAACAAGTCATCTATGTGAGGTAGAGGATACATATTCTCAATGGTATCCTCATTTATCATTCTATAATCTACACACATGTGGAGCAATTCATCCTTCTTCTTTACAAATAGGAAAGGTTCTCCCCTTGGGGATGTGTTGGGTTGGATGAAGCCCTGGTCTAGTAGTTCCAGCAATTTCTTCTTTAACTCAAGCAATTCTACGGGAACCATCCAATAAGGTTCCCTAGAAACTAGATTTGTCCCAAGGTATAGCTCTATTTAGAATTCCACTTCTCTCTCTAGAGGCATGCTTGACAAATCATCTGAGAACACATCAGCATACTCCCTGACTACCTCTATTTCCTCTAAGGGTTGCACCTTCTATTTTGTCTCATTCACTACCGCTAGGAAAGCTAAAAATCCTTTAGATACTATCAGTTCTACTTTCATGGTTGACACATATAGGGTGTTAGTGGCATCTTTTCTACCTCTAAGAATGACATGGCTTCTCTATCCTTATTTTCTTTTCTTGGTAGTCTAATTTTTCTTTATAGGTATAAAAACAATTTGTTCCTATAATGACATCAAAATCATTCATATCAAGCATGATAAACTCAGTAGGGAGTTCATTTTTTATATATATAATAGGGATGATCAGTGTCTTTAAGAGGGATGAGAAGATACAACCACTAGGGGTAGTGAGTTCTAAGACATATCCTAAATCCTTGACATCCAAACAAAGCATAGTTGTGAGATCTTTTGAGATGAAAGTATGAATAGAACCATAGTTGAATAAAGCTTTAACAATATGGCCCATTATGCCAAAATGCCTATATCACATTTATGACAGTCAAACTATATGTTTCATGGTAAAGGATAGAAAATGGAGTTATAGGGATGGTTACCTTCTATGAGTCAGTTGTCATTATCTTGAGCTTCTTCATTATTGATGGCAAAGACTCAGGCCTGTCGACAGTCCTATAGGTGGGGCTTCTCCTTGGGGTGCTTCAAGAACTGATTGTACATCTATTGGGCATGATCTTGGTGGGGCACGGATGGAACAATTAGATATGAGTTCACCTCTTACTTACAATGAAAACAAACTTGCTTCTCATAGAGACATTTTCCAGGGTGCCTCTTCTTGTAGGTGTAACATTAAGGATGACAATTCTCCTGACAATGTTTTGCCTTTTCTTCATTTCTATGCTTGCCATTGTTACGACCTTGAGACCTCTTATTGTCATTCCTCAAGGTAGAGGTTCCTTAAGTGAACTCTAGATATCCCTTGGGCTAGTTTTATAATGGGATGATGGTCATTTCCATGTCTAGGGTGAGTTTGAGGGCCTCAGTGAAGTTTGGGGGTTTATTGGCCATCACATGGGGCTTCAAAAGAGGATGCAGGTGATTGATGAAATGCTCCACTCACCTTTCCTCTGTTAGCATATAGGAAAATCTCTCTAAGAGGTCAAAAGTCTAAGCATAGTTCACCACTGGCATATTTTCTTGATAAAGGAGCATGAACTTCTTTACCTTCTTTTTCTTAGCTAGATTGGGGTTAAATTTTGCAAAAAAATGGTGTGGAAATCCATTCGGGCCATTAGTCCTATGACCAAGTTTCAATCAGTAATGTAATTCTCCAATAAGAGCTTTTCTACTCATTCTAGAAGGCAAGTATCAAAGAGAACCTTCTTTCTCGGCAACACCTCCAGAATGTGGAAACCATTCTCCACAGTAAGGTGCCAGACATTTTCTCTTGTCGACCTCAATTTTGTCTTCACCCTAGAATTTATCTATATTCAACTTGATGAAGTGAAGGATGGTGGCTCCAAGACAAGGGTGGACAAGAAGACGTTCACTATTCTCATTTCTGGCTACGTCCTTGAGAGCTAGGGAACTAATGGTCTTAGTGAGCTTTTTTTGTTGCTCTAGCCAGAGTGCATCAGGGGTGTGAAATACCACTTTTTCGACTATCGATATAGAGCCAGCATCATGGATGGGTTCATCCTTGGCCTCATCTTCCGTCATGGACTCACTTTTAGGGTCAAGACCATCTACAGGGTTTGGGGTGTCATAGGGGATAGTCTTGGGATCAAAACCTTCCTCAATGAAGGCCACCTCTAGTTTCTTCCGCTTCTTGGAGGATTCCACCCTTATTGACATTCTCTTTTTCTTTGAGGACCTCCTCCTCCTGTGGGAGGGCCTTCCTTATAGGTGGTCTTTGGGTGTTTCATCAATGATGGTCGTGGTCTTGCTGGAAGTCATGCTATTTCACATAAATACATTACTAATCTCAGTTTCATATTTAGGACATTTAAAGAATAATGAAAATTATGTCAATGACATCTTGATTACATGCATTTTATTATTTGGCAAAGGATGCCTTAATACCTAATATCCATAACCCTAATAATCAGTAGGGTAGAGTAACCAGTTATCAAGTCCCTAGGGTTTGTGAAAGAAGCAAGGGGTAAAGAAGGGATGAATTTAGAGAAAAATCTTCTGACTTTATCCAGGAAGGATGCATGGTGTCTCAGGAGTCATTGTAAGCCGACTAGCAGTAAGGATGAAAAAGTTTCCTGCCCCCGAGGTCGTGCTCCCTTCTATATACCAATGTCTTTAGAAAATGCCCTAATAATTTCTTTGGTCTCTATGGAACTCTTTAAAATTTAATAATTATTAGAGGTTAATGGTAAACCACGATCTAATACCAATTGTTATGAATCCATCCCCTATTATCCCCAATTATGGTGGACCAAAAGGGAAATGGCCATTATCAAATTTATAGGATCGACGTTTAGCAATTAACCAAAAATAATTATAAAAATATTGAATGGAAAAGAATTTGATAACAATATGAATAAAGAATCTCCACTAAGGATTTATATGAAATAGAAATCTAAATGTTTACAACAGGAAAATAAAAATTGTATATATCAATCCTCCGTAATAACTTTAGATCTTTTCTTTTATTTTCTTCTTCTCTGGATGCCCATCTTTTAACGATACTTGCAGTTTAACATAAAAAATATTTGTGTGTATGTGTAACAACATAATTATCCATAGCAATAAATATTGTTACATAATCAGAATTACATTTATATGATATAACTTCTCAGCCCATACTTATTCAATCTCTATGTATACCCACTCTCTTGGGTATTCATACTCTCATACTCACTCAGTGGAGGTAATATCTATCCATATCCATTAGTTGGGGGTGTTCATCACATCATCATCACTCCCTAGGAGTATTTTATTGCCCAACCCACTCTCTGAGGTAATTCCTATAACTTCCATGCATGCATTCATTGAAAGATATATCTTGCACTTGAGCAAGTTCTGGTTATAATAAGTGATAGACACATGGGCAATATAGATTGAACGAATTAAATAAAAAACCAACAGTTTAATTGCAATTCGACCACAAAAGCCATTTAAGGTGAATAGTGTACCTTTCTTAGAGATGACTTGAAGTTAAAGTAAAAAGTGTGGTTATAATCAACTAAGAAGTCACCCTAAAATAAATGCATAACACCCAAGAATTATTATTTTGTCCATAGACTACCATTAAGACTGACTTGGGTTCCAAGTTACGATTTTAGGGTCAAATTAGGGTTTTGGATTTCCAAACCCTAATTACCACATTTAATGCTTTTTAACTCAATAAACCCTAATTTTAGATATCATATTAATTCCTAATATTAAATTAGGTACAGGTTTTCATTTTATCTAAAAAGGTAAAAATTTTCCCATTAAAATCAATTAGGCAAGTTATGATCATTAAAACTAAGAAATTAGGGTTTTCATGCTTTTAATACATTAAAGTTAGCAAGTTATGATCCTTTAGAATTTGAGTTAGAATTAGTTGATGAAATGAATTTAATTTAATTCCTTATATTTTTCTGATCAACATACACTATTCATCTTCTTTATTTGGACATTCCTATAATTTTCTAGTATTTTTACAAGTTTTAATCTTTTCTAGCCAATCATAGCCCACCACATAGGCGCTTGACTGTGTGAAGCTAGCGTAACATAGGGACATGGTCAATCCATTCCGCTCAGCCATGTCAGTGCCTACACTCATGTGGCTTGGGCTAGGAAATGGTAAAAAGAAGAGGAAAGGTCAAAAATCACCCTCACCTCTAAGCAGAAGACATGTGGGCAGAGAAGTGATTTCCCTAGAGGTTATCTTTAACCTCTCATCTTCCAAGTAGGATCCTCTATGAATCAACTTGTCAGTTGACTCTGGGATCCAACATTCTTGAGTGTCAAGTGTGGGTACCTTCCTCTCTGTCATGCCTCTCCAGACTCGACTATGGATTTTAATTGCCTAAAGGCAATCGGAGTAGGAAGAACGAAGAGGAGCAGATCTCCTTCTAAATAGATAAGGGGCAAGAGGTGAAGAATGAGTCTAATACTCAAATTGGAGGTGTGGATTGCTACTACGGGTCTCCTAGAGTCTCACGAAGGAGTTTGTGTCCTTGTAGGGGCTGGTTATCCATATATATAGCCCCAACTTTGAAAGTTTGTCCAACAAAGGGACTGGGATTTAGGGAAATTCTTAATTGATTTCCATCATCTATAAAGCTAGGGGTTTCCTTACTCTGAATTACCACTTGATCATAATGGTATGGTTTCCAAGAATGTGTGTGGATCAGAGAGAGAAGGAAACAAGATATCAAAAATGTGACTCCCATTCCCACACAAAAATTGATTACTTGAAACAAAGCATGGAAAATATGACTAATAAATCGGATTATTAGACAACATGGTAAATTAAAACCAATCATATCACAACATCTCAAGCTGAAACATATCACATGTAAGTCCATAAACATTTCTTATTGTAGTACATAAGATATCATAAAGACGTACACATCATTGCTCAGTGGCCATCATGCCACAACCTATTACACATATTAATATGTTCACATATACATGACATATCTATAAAAACATGGTCTAATGTCAAAACATCATATCAATGTACAAAAACAACCAAAACCCTCCCAAGGACCTGAGTATAGGGATGACACATAGGAGTCTACTACAAAACACTACCACCATATCCAACGTTCAACAACTACTACTCCTCTTGTTGCTCAGCCTCAACCGCACGATCTCTACCTCATCGTGCATGACCACCTAATAGATGTGGAAACCCGCAGGGTGAGACCAACATCCCAATGAGATATATAGTTGTCATCCACTATCTATTATAAGAACTAATCTACTAAAGCAAGAAGAATAACATTATTAACAACTTGACCAGATTCAACTAAATGATATGTGTAAAGTAGTTACATTATTTAAGCAATTCAGGCATCCATAACTAAGTAGTAGAATATCGTATACTTTAAGAAGGAATATGAAGAGCATGTTTAATAGTTAATTTCTTTTATGAATTATAATTCAAGAAAATAGTACAACAAATTAGTCAAAGTGTCATCAAATGTGAATTGTATTTAACCCTAAGCAAGTATGCTACACGGCTATATTATGTCTTTTATTGTTCCCTAACGAAATGAGGTATACCACTCATGCTCCCACTGACCACTGTTAAGTGAAAATCACTGCCATGCATGATCTAAGAGGAGCCAGACTCCTATGATCTCCACACCTTCGGTCATTATGAGTCCTCCGTGGTGACATGTAAATTCCAATTGCAAAACAACCTAGCCTGCCTTTGTATATAGGCACAACACTAGTGAAAACTGAGCTACGATAGCAGCCGCACTCCTGCCAAGCTATGACTATAGACATCCTCAATTTATATCATATGCACATACTGAATCACATCACTAAGATACAACCTCGACCGTTCTCCTTCCAGGGTATGATCGCAACCAATCTTGTGAAATGCATATACTCAATAGTATATAACTCCAAGCTTCCACTAAGGGAGAACATGTTTCACCATACATAAATTACTACACTAAAGATGGATCTATGGCACAAGGAAACTATATCATTAGGTTTCACTTGATTAATTAATCCAATTGAGTATCTTTTAGCATCAATCAAGTTAGAGCATTCAAACCCTAATAAAACTCTACCAGAAATTAAGTGTGTGTTACAACTTTAGAAGATATAAAATGTATGAAGCATAAACTTGTCACATCATCTCTTAATGTCACTACCACACAAGGCCATCATCATTATCACATAACTAGGGGATATCAATCCCTCAATTCATTACCAGAGGATATCACTTTGCATTTAGGCATTTAAGCCTCTTCCAGATCATAAGACCCAACTCACATTGTTCATGTACATCATAATTATTATCTCACATGCCTCATAAAGTCTCATGATTATCACCATGTGTCACATCAATCACATCATAGCATTCACTAGATATGTTATCAATTCCATATATAGGGTTAGAGTTACACAAGTAGGAGAGAGAAATATCATTACATGCTAAGAAATCAACAAGATAAGTAGATCATCTCATACTCAATTAGGGTTTGGGTTTCACTTATAGCCAATTAGCATTTTCAATACAATAATTACAATTATACCCTAGATACATTATCTGCCACTTTCTTGGAACACATTAGGTTTAACATCATACTTATGATTATTCAACTCATTACCCCAAGAAGTGCCATGTGTCGACCAAACATAAACCAAGATGTAGCGACCAACATGAATGACATATGTGTAGTGACCATACTCTCATGTATGTGTCAACCAAACTACCAAAGCAAGGGGTTGTGACAAAAACGAGGTAGGTGTAGTGACCATAGATGACTAGGTTCATATCATCCTTCAACCACAACAAAGTAGCGATCACAACTAGATCTAGGGTTAGGGTTTTGACCCAACCCATTAGATCATATGTTGCGACCGCAACACATCACTACTAAGGACTAAAAGTTCTTTGACCAAAGCAAAAACATCAAGGAAAAAACACTTTTAGTGACCAAGACAACAAGAATCATGTGTATTGATCACCCATTAGGGTTAGGGTTTGTTGCGCCCACAACAACCCATCCACATGTAGCGACCATAAGCATACAAGTGAAGTGTAGAAACCCAAAGGTGAAGCTACTCCAACAAACACATAACCACCTCCAAAATCGAACTAAACCATGTTCGAATAGAGGATATACATCAAGGAAACTACATATCATTAAGGAGGAAAATTCCATATGAAGATTATCACTGAAACCCTAGATCCATCACCATAGAAATCGAGATGGAGACCATGAAGAGAGAGATGAAAACCAAGATCACACAAAACTCCAAGTTAATAAGATGGCCGAATCAAAAACATGATTATGAAACTCATAGTCAAGATGCATATGGGAACTATCACCTTCATAGTCACCACCAAATCGGGTACAAGAATTAGGGCTTAGAAGAAAAGTGTAATATATGTAAAAACACTTTAAAATCATAAACTCGAGTTCATAAGAACATCATCTAGCATCAACATGCAAACATGATTAGGGTGAAATAATAGAAGAGGGGAAAGTTATATAACCCACCTTAGTTGAAGATCAAGCTCCAAGAGAGAGAGAAAGAAGCTCCAACTTGGATCAACACCACATTCACAAGGTTACCTCAAAAGAGAAAAGAACACCAAGGCCAAAGGATAGCTCAAGTTGAAGAAAACTCAACCCTAGGCCAAACAAGAGAGAAGAAAGGAGAAAGATAAGAAAGCTTCATATCACTTGGGTACCACCATGGTCAAACCATGGTATACAACCCTTAAAGAGAAGTTTAATTCAAGATGACCACCATGGTAGATCCATAGTCTTACGGATAAGAAGGAAGAGGTAGGGTTCAAAGGAAAACGTGATCAAAGGTTTAGAATCACTTACCAAGAATGAAGATCACCAAGGATTGCCACAAAGGAGATGATCAAGCTCAAAACCACCACATGCAAAGATGATTGACCACTAAAGCTTCAAGATCAGCCCTTTCAAGGTCCACCAAGCTCCAAGGTCGGCAAAGCAAGAAAGAGGAAGAAGAGAGAGATAAAATGATTTCTTACATGTCAAGGAGAGAGCTTATATACACACGGGCTATGAGGGAGGTGAAGATATGATGTGTCAAGATGCTTGGGCATCAAAATAACACTTGTCCCTCCATGTATTGGCCATGCATGCTAACATACAAAAGAAATGTTAAAACCAAAGTGGTGTAGCGACCACTTGGTACACAAGCTCAACTAGGTCGAAGAAAAGCACTTGAATCAGTCACAACATAAACCAAAACATGTGTATCAGCCACAACACTCCACCAAGGCCAAACCCCAGAGACCAAAACCAAGACCAAAGCACCTAGGTCGAAATAAACTCAACCAAAAAAGGTGTATTGATCAAAGAACTCTCAAGGCACAACGCCCATAATTTTAAGCACTACTCAAGACTCAGCACAAGGTCACAACACTGGTCGACACTCAAGAAACACACACATGGTCTCTACCAACACCCATGCAACTCATGCATAGCCATGTAAACCCTAAAACATACACATGATGTCACCTCATCATCCATGACCAAAATAAGGCACCCCATAGCATCATATTCTCTCTCCTGGTGCTAAGGCACAAGAAGCATAACCTACATGTAACAAATTGCAAGATTAACTCTCATCAAGGGTAAACTGCAACTTGGTCCAAAATAAGAATGCATAGATCAAACATCAACAACACGGGACCAAAATGAAAACATATTATTAATGAATCTTAAGAGATTAGATTAAGGTTTAAGCATCTTATTAAGAAAAGCAAACACAGTCAAACATTAAGCTAGATCAGGGGCCTTACAACCATAAACCCCTAACAAGGATTTTTCCAACAAAATCCTACACAAAAAGAGATGGATACTTCCTACACATCTCTTCCTCAAGCTCCCATGTGGCTTCCTCTATGCCATGATGATGCAACAAGACCTTAACAAAAATGATATCCTTCTTTTTCAACCTCTTGATCCTTCTATCCAGGATCAACACAGGATCTTCCACATATGACACATCATCATCCAGCTCAACCTTCATTGGCTACAAAACCAACTCAGTATCAGGGTGACACTTCCTCAACATTGAAAAATGGAGAACAAGATGCAACTTGTACAACTCAGGTGGCAAATCCAACTTATAAGATACTTTCCCAACACGTACCACCACAAAAATACCTTCCCAAGGAGAGACCTTGAGGTATACTCATTCCCCACCTAGAACTCCAAAGGCCTACAATGATTGTTAGTGTATGACTTATGTTTGTCCCAGGATGCCTTCAATTGTTGCTAACTCATATTAATCTTTCTTGTTTCCTTTTATACAAGCTTAGGACCCAAAATTGATATTCACCGATCTCATACCAACATAAGAGAGATTTGTAACGTCTCCCGTAAAAGTCCTCATATGGTGCCATATCAATGCTCCTTTAATAACTATTACTATATGCAAACTCTATCAAATTGAGATGTATATCCCAACTACCCAAAACTACAAAACACAAGCTGTCAACGGACCTTCTAAAGTTTGTATAGTCCTCTCAGAATGTCCATCTATCTGTGGGTGAAAATCTATGTTGAACTTCAACTCTGTAACTATGGCTATATGCAGACGCTCCCAAAAGAAACTAGTAAACTAAGGACCTCTATTTGAGTCAGTGGTAGCTGATATAACATTAAAACAAATAATCTCATCAACATAATCATATGCCAACATCTCTGTCATATATGTTGTCTTAATAGGAAGGAAATGCGCCATGATTACCCAAATGGAATCATGATCTTTGGTTGTCCTAGGAAGTCCAACCACAAAGTCCATCATGATTCGATCCCATTTACATTGTGGTATAGGTAGTTGTAAAGTCCCTAAAGGTTTTCAATGCTCTTCCTTAACCTACTGACACACTACGCACTTATCCATAAACTCATCTACATCACGCTTTCAGCCAGGCCACTAATACAAGTCCTTCAAGTTCAGGTACATATTGGTTCTACCACTGTGGTGACCGTCTTTTGAAAACATGATTAACTAATGCGGAAGCGAATTATTTGCAGCGGATTACTGAAAATCACTAAAAATTAAAACTTTTTCAAGAGATCCATTCACAGGAAAACTCTCTAACCAAGAACCAAAGTATTTCAAATTCATCCTGGTTTACAATTACACAACTTGTACCATTCCTTCTCAAAGATTACAACATCAATTGTCTTATAAACATTATATACAAACAGTATACAAATTTCGAGGCATCAAGCCAAAACCTCAGATTGATTAATAAGACACTGACTAAAAACTCTGAGGACCTGACAGTACAGAGACGACACATAGGACTACTATCTATAAGACTAGACAGATAATATCTCCACCTGAGATCTTATTTCTCTCCCTACTGTTGTTGTTTCTCTTTCCTTGTTCTAGGATTTCTGTTATGCCTCCCATGCATACCTAAAAATATTTCCCACGGGGATGAGATAATTGAAAATTGCCCCAGCGAGAGATATAACTCTCCGCCAAAAACATTGTTGTTGCAATTTATTAAATTAAAACTGAGCAGGGGTTACGTTTACATTATCAGGAAGAATTATTCATCATAGAACATAATAAGATAATCTCCATTCTCAAGGAGGTCATTGCATCTACCCATAGTAGATAAGTAATTCATTTGTCTACCTTGCAGAGAATATAAAGAAACATAATTAACATTTATCTACTAAGGAATGCACAAAGAAATGCAACATCAACCAATGAATCTCCGTATTCAATCCTTAAGCAAGCATGCTATATGGATGATTACATTTTACAATCACACTTATGCCATGAGGAGGTGAGCCGTACCGCTCAAATCAAACCTTCGGTTGCAAAACCCAAAGTTGGTGCCATACAAGGTCCATGGAAGAGTCGGACTCCATGACCTCCCACGTCTCGGTCAGTGCGAGACCACAAGTAGGACCACAGTCTCTTGCTTAAGTGACCTCAGTCACAGGGTTAGCTCCCGTAGGCTACCCTTTCTATAGCCCACCTTGGTACAGGTCTCGGAGCTAGTATATTAGAGCCACAAGCCAGTTCACTGTGCTCCCTGTGCCATGAACGCATTAATGCTCTTTCACACTTAGCCATGGGCCAGTTCACCATGCTCTTATATACATCTTGAGTCTACAACCGAAGTTGCACTCTAATCCTCCTATTTTTGGCTAGGAGAAACCCCGCATATTCAACAATATATGCTCCAAATTATCCCACAGGAAAACCCATTTCACCATCACCAGCTACTAACAATGATGGATCTATGGCCAGGGCACTACATGAATAGATTTCACTTGATTTATTAAGTGCATTACCATATCTTTTAGCATCATCCATGTTTCAAACAAGAATTATTATAACAGATGCTACAAAGAAAGGTGTAATACATCTATCACATACTTTTCAAATCTTTAAAACACATGATACTTGGGATCTCAGTCCTTTATCACATTACTGGGAATTCTCATCCCTTCACATTATCATCATCATGATTACTTGATCTGGGTAGTTGAACCCTTAGATCATAAGATTGTCATCTTTGTAATAGATAACCATTACCTCTAGGTCCTCAGACCAAGGTATTCCTTTTACTTGTGTGCAAGTATTCACATGGCTCACCAGGCCATTACACATCTTGTCACCTCTCACTCGGTAACAACTTATTCAAATGGCTCACAAGGCCATTACACATCTTGTCAACTATCACTAGGCAACAACTTATTGACGTGACTCATAAAAGTCCATGCATATTGCTTCTTTTACTAAGAAACAACAACATTAAGGCACATAATGCCAATCAACATTTATTATATAAATGTCACAGCTCAAACTGGCTATATACATCACCTCATAATATATGTATGGTTATTAGGCATGATAACAGTCATACAATATATTCATTACATCATGTGATGCAATAGTAACATCATTATTACTTTACCAGGAATTAGGGTTTACTATCAAATAGGTCTTTTCATTCCCTTTACCCAAATTAGGGTTAGGGTTCCCTATTTCTCATTAATAAAGATTTCATGATCTCATTATCTGTCCAACCCTTAATACATTATTCCATACCTCTGGGGCATTCAAGGATATCATATTTCATCATATAGCATTAATGATCATCGATTCAAGGTATGAGTTCATTTCTCATCCTCCTCATGGTAAGATTATATCATACACTTCGTTTGGGCTTAACCCCATTCTCAAGGTACATTAATTAACACTCATCAAGGTGCGACAACTCATTACATTTCATTGTAATAGTTGAATAACACACTTCATATGTTTCTTACCCAATTATATTGTATTTGGAGCACATCAAGGCATATAAACCCTGAAGTGTTGAGTGTGATAACTATCATATTTTGATGTATCACTTTCTCATCACATCATTCTCTCCTGAATTAGCCATCTTATCTTGTATTAAGGTATTTCCCTTCTTAATACATTCCATCACTACTCACTTACCTATAACATATAATGCAAAGGCCACACATTAGAGTTGTCCAACTATCTTTAATGATATGAACTTGTCTAATGGTAAAGACATTGCTTACAATTATGTTGCATATATTCAACCACATGAAATGTTTCACCTTTATAAGGCCATTCCTTCTATCTCATCATTAGGGTTTCTTTATACCCTTACATAAGTTTAGAATTATGATTTATTGTCATATTATCCAAGATTAGGGCTTTATGTATTATGACTCCTCCTTAGAGTCTCATATGCCTTCGTTCTTCTTAGGGCCTCTTATCACAACATAACATTAGTACGTCATGTGGTGTTAATACTTAGTTAAGGTTTCTCATGGAATCACCCTCAACTAGGGTTTCCACCATAGTTTCCCACAACTTGGGTCTATTATTCATCTCTATTAGGATTTCATTCAATTATCCATAATTGGAGATTCACTATTCATCCCAATTAGGCATTTACATCTCTTTTCCCTAAATTAGAGTTTCACTTATGATTACCCTAGATTAGGGCTACATCCTTACCCTGGATTAGGGTTTCATTTAGAATTGCCCTCAATTAGGGTTAGAATTCAATAACCCTGTCAATTAGGTTTTATGTTCATGATTAGGGTTGCATGATCTCTTTACTTAAGGATCATACCCTTAATCACCACATGAATCATATTCATGTTATGAATTCATGCTAACATCATCTCAACTTGATAAGGTCATATCATCCCTTCAATCAAGTACATACAACTATGAATGACATAAAGTACCAAGTCATTGATCCTATAAGCAATTAGGGTTCATCCCTTAATTGGCACTAATCACTTAGGTACTAATAGGGTTTCAATCTTTGTACCTTCATTGATTATCATTACTAATCATCATTGGATCAATGAGTCATTCATCTTCTCTATTCGTGAGAGATTCAATCATCTTGGACTTCCATTACATAAGGTATCCAATTGAATTGATCAATTGAATCTACAATCAACTTTGACTACTTGACCCCCAAACGGTCTTGGTCTTTCAAAGTTCAAACAGTTTGAAACCGTTTGGTAAAGGTGGTGCTTGAGACCGTTTGCCCAAGTAGGTGAAGACCATTTGGCCAAGTAGGTGAAGACCGTTTGGCCAAGTAGGTGAAGAACATTTTCCCATCACATCATCAACTCCAAGTTAACCAATTAGGGTTTGGATCATTCGATTGATCATCAAATCAGCAATTGATTACACTTTAACTTAGTATCATTGGATCATCAATTTCTTAACCATACTCATCCCTAGACCTCCAAACGATCTTGGGTGACCTCCAAACGGTCTTGAGACCATTTGGATGAGCTCAATACGGTCTTGAGACCGTTTGTCTCATCCAACCCTTGGATTCTAGTGAAAAATCATTAGGGTTTGAGCTATTGAGTTGATCATTAAATCAGCACTTAATTGCAAAGTGATTTGGTACCTTTAGACATTCAATTGGTCAAACATGTTTAACCCTAGACCTCCAAACGGTCTTGGGTGATCCCCAAACGGTCTTGAGACCGTTTGGGTGATTCCCAAACGGTTTTGAAACCATTTGGGTCAATCAACCCAAAACATCAACTCATTCCAATGCAAAATCAGCACTTAGCCGATTAGGGTTAACACCATATCTTTTGTCCTTCAAACACTTAACCATATCCAACCCTAGACCTCCAAACGGTCTTGGGACCCTCAAACGGTCTTTAGACCATTTGGGTAATCTCCAAACGGTTTTGAAACCGTCTGGGCTAATTAACCCAAAAAGTCAAATCAGCCAAGTTGAAAATCAACACTTAATCCAATTAGGGTTTACCTAATTGATTAGCCTTCAACTCATGATTCCTTTTGAAATAATCCATAAAATTTGGTGAGTCATCAACCAACATAATTAGGAACAGTATTCGCAAACGGTCAACCCTTGGTCAACTCTTTCAAACAGTTTTGAAACTGTTTTCCCAAAAGGCAAATTAATCAAGCTGAAAAATCAGCACCTAATCCAATTAGGTTTGCCTAATTGATTTGCCTTCAACTCACAATTGCTTGGGAGTTAACCCATCAAATTTGGTGAGTTATTAACCAACATAGTTAGTAACAGTAATATCAAACGGTCAACCCTTGGTCAACTCACTCAAATGGTTTTGAAACCGTTTGCTCCCAAACGGTTTCAAATTGTTTGCTCTCAAACGGTTTGGTGAAACCGCATGAGCAATTAACTCAAAACCGTATGAACCATGATTTCTTTGGAAAAAGTATCCAAGATGATGTCAACATCATCTACCTTCGTCCCTGAAGTTCTAACAACTTCTGATTTTATGAAATAACCATTTTCAACCAGCAATTGAACAAGATAATGAAGGAATCATTGAAATTGCAAGATTAATGGTTGAATAACAATGAAAAAAGGATCAAGTTATAAAACCCACCTCCAATTGAGCTCCAAAGCTGCATGTCCACGGAAAAAATGGTGGATGAAAATCCTCTTCCTCAAGGTTTGAGTGAAAAGGAATGGCTAGAATTGAAGAGGAGATCAAAATAGGAAGAAATCCATAATTTATTTTCAATTTCCACCATAGAATCAAGGTGAAATGGATAAAGAACCTTACCAACAGGTTGGGGGTCGTCCTCCTGATCCTCCCAAGCTCCATTGGTCTTTTCCCAACCAAGGAGAGGAAGTGGGGTCGAAAAAGCCTTCCATTTGACTTGTAAAGGGTCTTTTTATAAGAAAATCAAGGAGAGAGAAAGTACTTTGCAAAAAATCCAATTGATCCCAAAAATGTGGCCGCCTCTTCCCCCTTGTCTTCCTTAGGGACGAGGCTATATTGTTTGCCTCTTATCCCTCTCAATTATCCATGATTTAAAGAAAAGCAAATTAAGCACCTCAATTCATATTATATTAATATCCATATGTGAGTGCATATTTCTTTTTCTTATAAAATTGTGTGTGAGTTATCCACTCCCTTGGATATTTTCGTGGTCCTTGCAAATCTCAAGGACGTAACACATACATATAAATCCAACCATTTTAATTTTGGTTGAATGCCCTTTAATTAATACATTTATTTTTGCCCTAAATCGAATTAGGGTTTCAATTAGGATTAAATCTTGATTATTTAATATCAAGATTCTCTCTCCTACAACTTAAGTCAAATGAGGCTCCCCTCTCATTTTATTTGCTCTACATGATGCCAAGAGGCATTAAGGACCTTATTGAAGTGGTAATTTGCATATTGAACCCTAGGTTTTGGGTAAATGACACTTTACACCAAAACTAGGTTTTAATGCACAAACATTGCTTTATCAGCTCTTTCTTGGTATATAAACTTCCATAAGCCACACCTCAGCATCATCTTCACTTTCATGATGCTTCAACACATGAGGAACATATTATCATGCACAATTTTCACTTAAACCCCTCAACTTGGGTATTTTGCACATTAGTCCAAAACAAACAAAACATTGATTTCAACAATGTTCAAAAAGGACTAGAATTGCAATATAAGTTCTTCTTGAGCCCTAATTACCTTTCACAAGATGATATTAAGCATTTAATCATCTTTCTTAATCAAAACACCTAGGGTTAAAGTATAACCCAGGTCAGGGGTGTTACAAATTATAAACCCCTAATAAGGATTTTGTCCCCGAAATCCAGATAAAGGAAGACAGATGTATTTCATTCATTATACTATCTAGTCTTCACATAACATATCCTTATTATGGAGACACCATAAAACTTTGATCAGCAAAAAGTGTTTGCATACAAGATTCTCATAGAATCAGCACACAAGGCACATGCTCCATTGTTCCTCATCATTGACTATAAAGTCAACTTTGTGTCAAACAACACTTCTCTTGTTCAGAGAAACATCATACATTCTTTATTCATATTATGTTTATGCAGAGCATAAACCCCTAACATATGATGTTCATATTGTTTTATACATCCATACTAATTTCACAGTTGACCACCCCAGGTATCCAACCTAACCCATCTGATAACTCTCAGATACCAGAATCTTTCACCTTGGTATCTATCACATGTGTTGAAAATACATCATATATATCTCTTCCTTTCATCTTGGAACATTAATTATTTCATATGTTCTCATCTTGGAACCAAAGTCCAAGATAACTGATACTTTTCTAAGTATCCAATACATGAACTCCTTTATCGTATGCACATCAAGTGTCCTAAGACCCACTTGATTTCCATGTCCCTGAAAGGAAAGAAAACAAGGATTCATATTCCTCTTATTAATTCATGTATTTTCAACTATTCTTGAACCATTTATTCTTTATCTCATCCTAGGTTCCTTGCCTTTAGTATTGGAATTTGTAAGGATGATTACATGTCACTATCCCTTTCTTTATTATTATCTAGTATGTTTATGATCATCTCATGATCTCATCACATTTCCCATTCCATCATTATGGGAAAGTTATTTATTATGCTGGCATCATTATTGAATAGGGTTCATCTCCCTCATTCTTATTCTTATCTTATGAGGAGTACATCTTTAGTTCCTCATACAACATGCTCATCTGAGATTATCTCATACTTATTTTTCTTATGCATGGAATATGACATATTTATTCATTCCAGATTTCTGATTTCATGATACTCATTAGATTGTCTCAGAATGACTACTTGATCAGAGTAGTCAAAAAGACAACAATCTAAGAGTTTCCATACCCACTTTATCATCAATAGTTGTATACCTGGCCAGGGTATATAAATACTGAGATTAAGTGGTATGCACTTTGTATACTATCATATTCCTCCTTTTTATATTATTACAAGCATAAGACTTATCATCCCTGAATTTCATTCAGGTATCTCTTCTATACCTCATCATTTCTCAAGGAGGTAAGAACAACATAAAACATTTGTAATGTCTTACTATGCAAAACATAAGTCCTCATAGGACTAATCAAGGAAAGTTTAATCATTTCCTTTCGCTTCAACCTGCTGATGCTAATTACGAATCCTGTTGATATCTATAACATTATCATTGGGACTGGTAATCTAGGTTACACTGCCAAAACTTGATCCACTATATACATTACTGTTGCCCCAAGTTCTCCAATAGTAATACTTAAAGAAGGATTTTCTAATTATAGTTGGATCATCTAAGGGATTCTTAGGCAATTGTCTCTCTCTTGCCTGTTCCCATGCACCTCTTCTTGGTGCAACATTGCTGCTCTCAGCAGCAATCTGCTCATGTGACCCAGTCATTTTTAAGTTCTTCTTCTCTTATACGAGCAGAAGACACTATCAGATACACTGGATGACACCAGAATAGACTCTACTACCTTAGTCCTATGTCTCTGTAGACTCAACGAACCTAGAGATCTGATACCACTAATTGTGGCGACCGTCTTGCAAAAACATGATTAACTAATGCGGAAGCGAATTATTTGCAGCGGATTACTGAAAATCACTAAAAATTAAAACTTTTTCAAGAGATCCATTCACAGGAAAACTCTTTAACCAAGAACCAAAGTATTTCAAATTCATCCTGGTTTATAAGTACACAATTTGTACCATTCCTTCTCAAAGATTACAACATCAATTGTCTTATAAACATTATATACAAACAGTATACAAATCTCGAGGCATCAAGCCAAAACCTTAGATTGATTCATAAGACACTGACTAAAAACTCTGAGGACCTGAGAGTATAGAGACGACACATAGGACTACTATCTGTAAGACTAGACAGACAATATCTCCACGTGAGATCTTATTGTTGTCCCTGTTGTTGTTGTTTCTATTTCCTTACTCTAGGATTTATGCTTTGTCTCCCATGCATACCTAAAAATGTTTCCCATGGGAGTGAGACAATTGAAAATTGCCCCAGTGAGATATATAACTCTCCGCCAAAAACATTGTTATTGCAGTTTATTAAATTAAAATTGGGCAGGGGTTACTTTTACATTATCAGGAAGAATTATTCATCATAGAACATAATAAGATAATCTCCATTCTCAAGGAGGTCATTGCATCTACCCATGGTAGATAAGTAATTCATATGTTTACCTTGCAGAGAATATAAAGAAACATAATTAACATTTATCTACTAAGGAATGCACAAAGAAATGCAACATCAGCCAATGAATCTCCGTATTCAATCCTTAAGCAAGCATTCTATACGGCTGATTACATTTTACAATCACACTTATGCCCTGAGGAGGTGAGCCGTACCGCTCAAATCCAACCTATAGTTGCGAAACCCCAAGTCGGTTCCATACAAGGTCCATGGAAGAGCCGGACTCCATGACCTCCTACGTCTCGGTCAGTGTGAGACTACAAGCAGGACCACAGTCTCTTGCTTAAGTGACCTCAATCACAGGGTTAGCTCCCGTAGGCTACCCTTTCTCTAGCCCACCCTGGTACAGGTCTCGGCGCTAGTATATCTGAGCCACGGGCCAGTTCACCATGCTCCCTGAGCAATGAACGCATTCATGCTCTTTCACACTGAGCCATGGGCCTATTCACCATGCTCTTATACACATTTTGAGTCTACAACCGAAGTTGCACTCTAATCCTCCTATTTTCGGCTAGGAGAAACCCCGCATATTCAACAATATACGCTCCAGATTATCCCACAGGAAAACATGTTTCACCATCACCAGCTACTGACGATGATGGATCTATGGCCAGGGCACTACATGAATAGATTGCACTTGATTTATTAAGTGCATTACCATATATTTTAGCATCATCTATGTTTCAAACAAGAATTATTATAACAGATGCTACAAAGAAAGGTACAATACATCTATCACATACTTTTCAAATCTTTAAAACACATGATACTTGGGATCTCAGTCCTTTATCACATTATTGGGAATTCTCATCCCTTCACATTATCATCATCATGATTACTGGATCTGGGTAGTTATTACTGGATCTGGGTAGTAAAACCGTTAGATCGTAACATTGTTATCTTTGTAATAGATAACCATTACCTCTAGGTCCTCAGACCAAGGTATTCCTTTTACTTGTGTGCAAGTATTCACATGGCTCACCAGGCCATTACACATCTTGTCACCTCTCACTAGGCAACAACTTATTCACATGGCTCACAAGGCCATTAAACATCTTGTCACCTCTCACTAGGCAAAAACTTATTCATGTGACTCATAAAAGTCCATGCATATTGCTTCTTTTACTAAGCAACAACAACATTAAGGCACATAATGCCAATCAACATTTATTATATAAATGTCACAGCTCAAACTAGCTATATACATCACCTCATAATATATGTATGGTTATTAGGCATGATAATAGTCATACAAGATATTCATTACATCATGTGATGCAATAGTAACATCATTATTCCTTTACCAGGAATTAGGGTTTACTATCAAATAGGGATTTTCATTCCCTTTACACAAATTAGGGTTAGGGTTCCCTATTTCTCATTAATAAAGATTTCATGATCTCATTATCTTTTCAACCCTTAATACATTATTCCATACCCCTGGGGCATTCAAGGATATCATATTTGATCATATAGCATTAATGATCATCAATTCAAGGTATGAGTTCATTTCTCATCCTCATCAAGGTATGATTATATCATACACATCATTTGGGCTTAACCCCATTCTCAAGGTACATTAATTAACACTCATCAAGGTCCGACAACTCATTACATTTCATTGTAATAGTTTCATAACACACTTCATATGTTTCTTACCCAATTATATTGTATTTGGAGCACATCAAGGCATATAAACCCTAAAGTGTTGAGTGTGATAACTATCATATTTTAATGTATCACTTTCTCATCACTTCAGACTATCCTGAATTAGCCATCTTATCTTGTATTAAGGTATTTCCCTTCTTAATACATTCCATCACTAATCACTTACCTATAACATATAATGCATAGGCCACACATTAGATTTGTCCAACTATCTTTAATGATATGAACTTGTCTAATGGTAAAGACATTGCTTACAATTAGGTTGCATATATTCAACCACATGAAATGTTTCACCTTTATAAGGCCATTCCTTCTATCTCATCATTAGGGTTTCTTTATACCCTTACTTAAGTTTAGAATTCTGATTTATTTTCATATTATCAAATATTAGGGCTTTACGTATTATGACTCCTCATTAGAGTCTCACATGCCTTCGTTCTTCTTAGGGCCTCTTATCACAACATAACATTAGTACGTCATGTGGTGTTAATACTTAGTTAAGGTTTCTCATGGAATCACCCTCAACTAGGGTTTCTCATGGAATCACCCTCAACTAGGGTTTCCACCATAGTTTCCCACAATTTGGGTCTACTGTTCATCTCTATTAGGATTTCATTCAATTATCCATAATTGGAGATTCAGTATTCATCCCAATTAGGGATTTACATCTCTTTTCTCTAAATTAGAGTTTCAATTATGATTACCCTAGATTAGGGCTACATCCTTACCCTGGATTAGGGTTTCATTTAGAATTGCCCTCAATTAGGGTTAGAATTCAATAACCCTGTCAATTAGGGTTTATGTTCATGATTAGGTTTGCATGATCTCTTTACTTAAGGATCATACTCTTAATCACCACATGAATCATATTCATGTTATGAATTCATGATAACATCATCTCAACTTGATAAGGTCATATCATCCCTTCAATCAAGTACATACAACTATGAATGACATAGTGTACCAAGTCATTGATCCTATAAGCAATAAGGGTTCATCCCTTAATTGGCATTAATCACTTAGGTACTAATAGGGTTTCAATCTTTGTACCTTCATTGATTATCATTACTAATCATCATTGGATCAATGAGTCATTCATCATCTCTATTCTTGAGAGATTCAATCATCTTGGACCTCCATTACATAAGGTATCCAATTGAATTGATAAATTGAATCTACAATCAACTTTGACTACTTGACCCCCAAACGGTCTTGGTCTTTCAAAGTTCAAATGGTTTGAAAGCGTTTGGTAAAGGTGGTGCTTGAGACCGTTTGCCCAAGTAGGTGAAGATTGTTTGGCCAAGTAGTTGAATACCGTTTGGCCAAGTAGGTAAAGACCGTTTGGCCAAGTAGGCGAAGACCGTTTGCCCATCACATCATCAAATCCAAGTCAACCAATTAGGGTTTGGATCATTCGATTGATCAACAAATCAGCAATTGATTACACTTTAACTTAGTATCATTGGATCATCAATTTCTTAACCATACTCACCCCTAGACCTCCAAACGGTCTTGGGTGACCTCCAAACGGTCTTGAGACCGTTTGTCTCATCCAACCCTTGGATTCTAGTGAAAAATCATTAGGGTTTGAGCTATTGAGTTGATCATCAAATCAGCACTTAATTGCAAAGTGATTTGGTACCTTTAGACCTTCAATTGGTCAACCATGTTTAACCCTAGGCATCCAAACGGTCTGGGGTGATCCCCAAATGGTCTTGAGACCATTTGGGTCAATCAACCCAAAACATCAACTCATTCCAATGCAAAATCAGCACTTAGCCGATTAGGGTTAACACCATATCTTTTGTCCTTCAAACACTTAACCATATCCAACCCTAGACCTCCAAATGGTATTGGGTGAGCCCCAAACGGTCTTGAGACCGTTTGGGTAATCCCCAAATGGTTTTGAAACCGTTTGGGCTAATTAACCCAAAACGTCAAATCAGCCAAGTTGAAAATCAGCACTTAATCCAATTAGGGTTTACCTAATTGATTAGCCTTCAACTCATCATTACTTTGGAGTTAATACATAAAATTTGTTGGGTCATCAACCAACATAATTAGGAACAGGATTCGCAAACGGTCAACCCTTGGTGAACTCTTTCAAATGGTTTTGAAACCGTTTGCCCAAAAGGAAAATTAATCAAGCTGAAAAATCAGCACTTAATCCAATTAGGTTTGCCTAATTGATTGGCCTTCAACTCACGATTCCGTGGGAGTTAACCCATCAAATTTGGTGAGTTATTAACCAACATAATTAGTAACAGTAATATAAAACGTTCAACCCTTGGTCAACTCACTCAAATGGTTTTGAAACCATTTGCTCCCAAATGGTTTCAAACTGTTTACTCTCAAACGGTTTGGTGAAACCGCATGAGCAATTAACTCAAAACCGTATGAACCATGATTTCTTTGGAAAAAGTATCCAAGATGATGTTATCATCATCTAACTTCATCCTTGAAGTTCTAACAACTTCTGATTTTATGAAATAACCATTTCCAACCAGCAATTAAACAAGATAATAAAGGAATCATTGAAATTGCAAGATTAATGGTTGATTAACAATGAAAAAAGGATCAAGTTATAAAACCCACCTCCAATTGAGCTCCAAATCTCCATGTCCACGGCAAAAATGGTTGATGCAACTCCTTTCACCATTCCAAGGCTCTTCCTCAAGGTTTGAGTGAAAAGTAATGGTTAGAATTGAAGAGGAGATCGAAATAGGAAGAAATCCATAATTTATTTTCAATTTCCACCATGGAATCAAGGTGAAATGGATCAAGAACCTTACCAACAGGTTGGGGGTCGTCCTCCTCATCCTCCAAAGCTCCCTTGGTCTTTTACCAAGCAAGGATAAGAAGTTGGATCCAAAAAGCCTTCCATTTGGCTTGTAAAGGGTCTTTTTATAAGAAAATCAAGGAGAGAGAAAGTACTTTGCAAAAAATCCAATTGATCCCAAAAATGTGGCCGCCTCTTCCCCCTTATCTTCGTTAGGGATGAGTCTATCTTTTTTGCCTCTTATCCCTCTCAATTATCCATGATTTAAAGAAAAGCAAATAAAGCACCTCAATTCATATTATATTAATATCCATATGTGAGTGGATATTTCTTTTTCTTATAAATTGTGTGTGAGTTATCCACTCCCTTGGATATTTTCGTGGTCCTTGCAAAGCTCAAGGACGTAACACATACATATAAATCAAACCATTTTAATTTTGTTTGAAGGCCCTTTAATTAATACATTTATTTTTGCCCTAAATCGAATTAGGGTTTCAATTAGGATTAAATCTTGATTATTTTAATATCAAGATTCTCTCTCCTCCAACTTAATTCAAATGAGGCGCCCCTCTCATTTTATTTGCTCTACATGATTCCAAGAGGCATTAGGACCTTATTGAAGTGGTAATTTGCATATTGAACCCTAGGTTTTGGGTAAATTGCACTTTACACCAAAACTGGGTTTTAATGCACAAACATTGCTTTATCAGCTCTTTCTTGGTATCCAGGCTTCCATAAGCCACACCTCAGCATCATCTTCACTCTCATGAAGCTTCAACACATGAGTAACGTATTATCATGCACAATTTGCACTTAAACCCCTCAACTTGGGTATTTTGCACATTAGTCCAAAACAAACAAAACATTGATTTCAACAATGTTCAAGAAGGACTAGAATTGCAATATAAATTCCTCTTGAGCCCTAATTACTTTTCACAAGATGAGATTAAGCATTGAATCAACTTTCTTAAGCAAAACACCTAGGGTTAAAGTATAACCCAGGTCAGGGGTGTTACAACCACGATGGATAGAGTACATTGAAGAGTGAGCCTCTTCGAGAACCAACCTCCTTAGGTCATCAACATCAGGTACCAGTGCTCTACCATGGTAACATATTGTCCTATCATCTGACTCATGGAAGAAATCACACTTCTCTCTATCAAACTCTAATCGGATCTTCTATATCATGGTATCAACAATTGTGCATCTATGATTGCCTACCTCAATGTAGGCTTCACCTATAACTGTGCAAAATCCGTGCTAACAAGGATACCTCCAACATCACATTCATATGACGCAAGAAGACCAACATGTCTCTCTTATGGCACACCAAAGAACATAATTGCCTATTATCCATAGATAATCACGAATAAAAATTATTATTGAAAGTGTCTACCACTATGTTTGTTTTTCCTATATGGTAGCCTATGGTGTAGTCATAGGATTTAATCAGCTGCATCCAGCATCTTTGCCGCATGTTCAACTCCTCTTGTGAAAACATGTACTTAAGGTTCCTATGGTCAGTGAAGATCTAACTCTTCTTACCATAAAGATAGTGTCTCCATATCTTCAAGTCATGGACCACTACTGCAAGTTCTAGATCATGTGCTAGGTAATTCTTCTCATGATTCTTAATCTATAGAAAAGTGAAGGAAGTTACAGTCTTGTCTTGCATCAGCACACAACCCAAACCATTCTTTGATGCATCACAGAAGACAATGTATCCATTTCCTTTCTCAAGCAATACTAACAATGGTGCATTGGTTATCTTCTCCTTCAGTAGTTGAAAAGAACACTGACACTTGTCATCCTAGGAAAAAGGCACATCTTTCCTCATCAACTTTGTTAGGGGCAATACCGATGTGTTGAAATTCGTGATGAACCTCCTGTAGTAGCATGGCCGACCAAGGAAACTATATATTTTTATCGGTGTCTTTTGTTGCTCTCACTCTAACATAGACTGAACCTTCTTGGGATCCATGTGTAAACCTTCAGTAGATATGATGTGTCCCATAAAAGACATCTCCTTCAGCCATAACTCACACTTATTGAACTTAGTGTATAACTTGTGTTGTCACAACAAGGTCAATGCCTGTTGTACTGTTGTTCATATTTTGGGTTGTCACATGTGTAGACCAAGATGTAATTTATGAACAATACTATGAACTTGTCAAGATAAGGCCGGAACACTCTATTCATCAAGTCCATGAATGATGTTGGTGCATTGGTTAGCCCAAAAAACATAACTGCAAACTCATTATGACCATATTGAGTCCTAAAGGTTGACTTGGGTATGTCATCCATCTTGATCTGCAACTGATGAAATCCTAAACTTAGATCTATTCTCAGGAACATTGCGTCACCCCTCAACTGATCAAATAGATCTTCTATCTATAGAAAATGATACTTGCTCTTGATCTCACCTTGTTCAACTATCAGTAATCAATACATAACCTCGTGGATCCATCTTTCTTCTTTACGAACAACTAGTGAGAACCCCAAGGAGATGTGCTTGATCTGATAAATACCTTCTCAATCAACTCTTGCATCTCAACTGGTGCCATCTTATACAGTATTTGTGCTATCGATTGTGTACCGGGAATATGATTGATCTCAAAGTCAATATCTCTAGGAGGGGTTACACCTAGGAACTCATTAGGAAACACATCCTCATACTCATAGACAACTGACACTTCCTGGACACTAGGACTCCTTGCCCATGTATATATCACATGTGCCAAAAATGCTTGCCCTGTCTCATCAGTCTCTCTATTGTCATAACCGATACTAGACACATCATAAGAATCTTCCTATCACCTTGGAAGATCCATAAAATACTGCCATCAAAAAACATCACCACTTTGGAACTATAGTCCAAAATCACACAATACTTCTCCAAAGTATCCATTCCAAGGATCACATTGAATTCATGCATGTCCAGTGGTATGAGATTCACTTGAATGTTGTGTCCTAAGAAAGATAGAATGTAGGAAGGGATGACCTCATGCAACTCGACATAATCGAACAATGGGGTTTCTAAACAAAGACTATCACATCTATGACTAATGGGAAAGGAACATCTAGAAATCAATTCTATAGTGATAAAAGAGTGTCTCGCGCCCGGGTCAAGAAAAACAAATATGAAGAAAGGTGTAGACATATCTGAAAGAAATAACTCCATCTGACATGTCACGACTCACGGTTTGACCACTCATTCCGGCTGACCATAGCCTAGAATCGAGTCATTTCATGTTGCCACCCCATACTCTATTGGCTTGTCCAGACAAACCAGCATGTGACGTTTGACTACATCCTTGGCCTCCACCACTGCTAAATTGTCATTTTTGTGATCCTTGTTGACCTTGTCTGTGCTCTTGAGTCACTTGTTCATCCTTTCCAGGACATGCCCACCTCACATGTCCCACTTGTCCACACTTGTGTCAAGTCCTAGTCTCGTACTGTGGCCTAGACAACCCCGTCACTGATACTGACACAGCATTATGAGCCCTTATTGGTGGAAAGGTATGACCTATACCTTTGCTTGGAGACCACTGAGACTATACCTTCGACCTTTGTTGTGACTAAGGTGTTGAAAACCTAGGCTTCTTGAAGCCTACAGACGAATGTCCTTGATACAATGTTGGTCCCTTCTTGGCATTTGCCTCTCGCTTCTCTACGACCGACCTCTCTATCATCCTAATTGACTCCACAAACATGGAAAACCTCTCTCTATTCTAAAAGGTTGACACTGGCATCGTCAACTCTATACTCAAACCCTTCTCAAAGCATATGATCCTCTCCTTGTCTATAGCAGCCATATGCGGATAAAACCTCAGAAGCTCCATGAACTTGGCTTTGTATTCATTGATTGACACAGATCACTGCTAGATCTTCTCGAACTATGTGATCTTCTCATATAAGTAGGTCTCCAGGAAGTATCGACCCATGAAATATCACTGAAACTCCTCCCAAATGATCACAACACCAGGTCTCTTCTCCTCCTCGATGGCCCACCAATGGCCATCACTCCCCTTCAACATGTATACCGCTTGCTTCACCTTGTCCTCCTCAAGGATATTGAGGATCTTGAAGGCCTTGTCTAACTCGGTCAACCACATGTTAGCATCTACTAGATCCACTATACCAACATACTCCAATGCTCCCACATGCCTCAACCTCTCAAAGGTCTTACCAGAACCTTAAGATTCCACACTGGAGTCAGCAACCCTAGCTAAGCATGGGAATCCTATCTTCCATATGCATCTTTGTGGCCATGAATTTTCCAAACATGGACTAGAAAGAGGGATTGGCTACAGCTGCTAGGTCGAAATGAGGCTCTTCAGGCACTTCATCAACCCTTTCCTACCTCCTGGTGCAGCAACACTACTCTTAGCATGTTCTTCGTGTTCTCCAGACATATCTTTTCTACTCTTCTTCTTCTTCTGCATAAGTAGAAGTTACCATTTAATCTGTTAGAGGAAACTAGAATAGACACAAACCTAGTCCTATGTTCCTATAGACTCAGTGACCCTAGATCTTTGATACCAACCAAACTGTGACGCCCATCGCCACACAAAATGAGAATACTCGAAACAAAGTCTAGAATTATGACTAATAAAATGAATTATCAGAAAATAAGGTAAATTAAAATTGATCATATCACAACATCTCAAGCTGAAACATATCACATCTAAGTCCATAAACATTTCCACATGTATTACATAACATGTCATAAAGATTTACACATCAATATTTAGTGGAGTCATGCCACAACCTATTACACATATTAACATGTTCGCATATAAATGCCTTATCTGTACAAACATGTCCTACTTCCAAAACCTCGTATCAATGTACAAAACAACCAAAAACCTCTGCAAGGACCTGAGAGTATAGTGATGACAAATAGGACTCTACTACAAAACTCTAGTAGCATACCCAACCATCAACGACTACTGCTCCTCTTGCTACTCAGTCTCAACTGCATGATCTCTACCTCGTTGTTCAGGACCACCTAAAAGATGCGGAAAGACACAAGGTGAGATGAACATCCCAATGAGAGATATAACTCTACAACAACATATATTATAATAAAACAATATACTAAATTAGGAAGAATAACATTATTAACTAGTTGAGAAGATTCATCTAAATGATATGTATAAAGAAGTTACATTATTTAAGCAATTCAGGCATCTACAACTGAGAAGTAGAACATCTTATACTTCAAGAAGGAATAAGAAAAACATGTATATGAGTTGATTTCACTTACCGCATTATAATTCAATAAATTAGTACAAGAGATAAGCCAATGGTTCATCTAATGTGAATCATATTTAACCCTAAGCAAGTATACTACACGGATGTATTATGTCTTTTTTCATGCCTTGAGGAGATGAAGTATGCCACTCATTATTCCATTAACTAATATTAAGTTAAAACCATTGCCATACAAGATTAGGAGGAGCCAGATTCCTGTGATCTCCCACACCCTCAGTCAGTCTGAGTCCACTACATTGACATGTAAAGTCCAAATGCAAAACAGCCTAGCCTGCCATGGTATATAGGTACAACACTAGTGAAAACTGAGTTACGACTGCAACCGCATTCCTATCGAGGTATGATTGCATCCATCCACAAATTAAATCATATACATATATTAAATCACATCACTGAGATATGACCTCGACCGTTCTCCTTCCAGGATATGATCACAGTCAATCTTGTGAAATGTATATACTCAATAGTATAGGACTCCAAGCTTCCACTAAGGGAGAACCCATTTCACCATCTAGAATGTACTTACGCTGAAGATGGATCTATGACATTGGGAAACTACATGATTATGGTTCATTTTGATTAGTTAATCCAATTGAGTATTGTTTAGCATTAATCAAGTTACAACATACAAACCCTCAATAAACTCTACAAAATTTTATTGTGTGTTGCAACTTCAGAAGATAAAAAAAGTATGAAGGATAAACTTGTCACATATATCATCTCTTGATGTCACTACCACGCAAGGCCATCATCATTATCACATCATTAGTGGATACAAATCCCTCATCTTATTACTTGAGGATATCACCTCTCATTAAGGTATTTAAGCCTATGCTAAGTCATAAGAACCAATTCACATTGTTCTTATACATCATCATTATTATCTTACATGCCTAATCAAGGCTCATGATTATCACCCGGTGTCACATCAATAACACCAAAGCATTCACTAGCTATGTTATTCATTCCACCTGTAGGGATAGGGTTACACAAGTAGGAGAGAGAAATATCATTACATGCTAACACATCAACAAGATAAGTAACATCGTCTTATGCTTAATTAAGGTTTGGGTTTCACTTGAAGCCGATTAGGATTTTCAATACCATAATTACCAATAAACCATATATACATTATCTCTCACTTTCTTATAACCCATTAGGTTTTAAGATCATACTTATGATTATTCAACTCATTACCCTAAGCAGCACCATGTGCCGACCAAACATAAACGAAGATGTAGCGATCAACATGAATGACATATGTGTAGTGACCATACTCTCATGTATGTGTTGACTAAACTTACAAAGAAAGGAATTGCGACTGAAAGAGGTACATGTAGTGACCATAGATGACTAGGTTCAACTCATCTTTGCGACCACGACAAAGTAGGGACTACAACAGATCTAGGGTTAGGGTTTTGACCCGACCCACTGGAGCATGTGTTGTGACCGCAACACATCACGACTCAAGACTAAAAGATTTTCAACCAAAGAAAAACACATCAAGGCAGCAACACTTATAGCGACCAACCCAACAAGAATCATGTGTATCGACCACCTATTAGGGTTAGGGTTTGTTGCGCCTGCAACAACCCATCCACATGTAACAACCATAAGAATCCAAGTGAAGTGTAGCGACCCAAAGGTCAAGATACTCCAAGGAACACATAACCACCTCCAAAAAAGAACTAAAACACGTTCAAGATAGAGGATAAACAACAAGGAAACTAAGCATAATTAAGGAGGAAAACTCCATGCGAGGATTATCACCAAAACCCTATATCTATCACCATAGAAATCAACATGGAGACCATGAAGAGAAAGATGAAAACAAAGCATTATACATGTTTAAACAAGACCAAAACTCCAAGTTAATATAATGGTCAAATCAAATCATGATTATGAAACTCATGGTCAAGATGCATGTGAAAACCATCACCTCCATAGTCACCACCAAACCAGTTATAAGAATTAGGGTTTAGGAGAAAAGAGTAATCTATGTAAGAACACTTCAAAATCATAAACCCTAGTTCATAAGAACATCATCTAGCATCTCAACATCATATTTTAGATTATGAACAGAAACAAGAAATCACGATTAGGGTGCAATAATAGAAGGGGGAAAGTTATATAACCCACCTTAGTTGAAGATCAAGTTCCAAGATCGTAAGATCCAAGAGAGAGAGAAAGAAGTTCCAACTTGGATCAACACCTCATTCACAAGGTAACCACAAAAGAGAAAAGAACACCAAGGTCAAAGTATTGGTCGAGGTGAAGAAAACTCAACCCTAGGCTGAACAAGAGAGAAGAAAGGAGAAAAAGTAGAAAGATCCAACTCACTTGGGTACCATCATGGTCAAACCATAGTCTATGACCCTTGTGAGAGAAGTTTTCTTCAATATGACCATCATGGTAGATCCATAGTTTTATGGCCAAGAAGGAAAAGGTAGGGTTCAAAGGAAAATGTGATCACTTACTAAGAAATAAGATTACCAAGGATCACCACAAAGGAGATGATCAAGCTCAAAAGCACCACATGCAAGGATGATCGGCCACCAAAGCTTCAATATCAGCCCTTTGAAACTCCACCAAGCTCCAAGGTAGGCCAAGAAAGAAGGAGGAACAAGAGAGAGATAAAAGGATTGCTTGCATGTTTAGGAGAGAGCTTATATACACATAGGATAGGGGAGGTGAAGATATGAGTTGTCAAGATGCTAGGGCATCAAAAGAACACTTGTCCCTCCATGGATCGGCCATGCATGCTAACATGCAAAAGAAATGTTAAAACCAAAGTGGTGTAGCGACCACTTGGTTCAAAAGCTCAACTAGGTCAAAAAAACCCACTTGAATTAGTCACAACACAAACCAAAACATGTGTATCGGCTGCAACACACCACCTCTGCCAAACCCTAGAAACCAAAACCAAGACCAAAGCATCTAGGTCAAAACAAACTCATCCAAAGAAGGTGTATCAGTCAAAGCACTCTCAAGGCACAAATCCCATCGGTTGAATCACTACTCAAGACTCCGCACAAGGTCACAACACTGGTCGACACTCAAGAAAACACACATAGTCGCTAACAACACCCATGCATATCAATGCAAACCCTAAAACATACACGTGATGCCACCTCACCATCCATGGATAAAACAAGTCACCCCATAACATCATCTTCTCTCTCATGATGGTAAGGCACAAGAAGTGCAACCTACATGTGTCAAATTGCAAGATTAACCCTCATCATGGGTAAATTGCAACTTGGTCCAAAATAAGCATACATTGCTCAAACATCAACAACACGGGACGAAACTAAAAACATAAGATTGTCACATGTTTGAAGGCATATCAAGAGATTATATTAAGGTTTAATCATCTTATTAAGAAAAGCAAACACAATCAACCATTAAGGTCAGGGACCTTACAAAAAGTGAACTAAATGTTCTGAGTTTCCTTTCTTAACTCAGGGTAGATGATAGGCCAGTCATCATCATATGTCCAACGACTGACAGTGCCATGCGAAAAACCAAAGGATCGAGTCTTATTCTTTTCTATAAAATCATTCACGTAATTAATATCTCCATAATCCCTTTTACTTTAAGAAAACTAGATTAAATAATCTATCACTTTCCTATTATCCTTTTAATTCCATATTGTAAAGGAACATCTTAATCACTTAAATCTTTGTATGAGGAAGATTGAGACCAAAATACAAAAGTTAATGATACTTTTCTTTCTTTTTCCTTAGTTTTATTTTATTTATCTAAAGCATCAAATAAACCCTTTTCTTTTCCAAACTTGGCAAGATTCCTTATATTGATATTTTATCTCATTAAGTATAACATGGAACCAAATCAAATTCATTAGTTACTTTTATAATATTATTTTCTAAAAAAAACTCCACACCACTCTATATTAAAATACCAAATTTCCACTACTTTTAGTAATTCCTTTATTATTGGAGTTTATTCTCTTTCTTAATCCAATATCCATCAAGGGATTGTTGAAAATAGTCAAATACACAAAATCCATTACTTATGGAGTATTTTCACTTTTAAAACAAAACTTTCAGACAAAACATCTAAAGTAGTTAATGTTTCATTATTTGCAATCAAACATATGTAAAAACATGTGAAAAAATATGTTATAAAATGATATCTAGACTTCAAAAATGTAGTCAACAAAAGTTAGGACTTGTAATTCATATTTCAGGTAAGTGGGTCATGTCTATTCAATGTTGATATATTATGATGCAGTATACCTAGATTTGTACAAAGTAACTTTAAGATTAAGTAACTTTCAAATGTTTAGTTATTAATGTTTATCTCATATCCAATAATTCTTTTAGTAAGCATACTTTATTCAGATGAAATTATGTTGTACGAATATCATATTTTGGATCTTTGATATTTCAACTACTTTTAAATATTTTAGTATTTTTACATTCCATTCGATTTATTTATCTCAAACATTTAGACTTAGATGCCATACATCTGATATCAGAATTTAATTAGAACATTCAATTAAATCAATCTAGATTAAGATTTATCCAGATAATAAGAATATCATATTCAGATTCAGATCTAGATTTTGTACAGAATCAAAGAGCAGAGATACAAATTTAGAGATAATAGATTAAGATACTATCATAAGAAATTAAGAATATAGATATAAAGGTGATATTCGAACATTAATTATATATATTATAGGATAAGCCCTTACTAGAGAGTCTCAAGACGTTTCAGACGGTGCACTACGGTAGACACTACGGGAGTCACGGATGGCACGTTGTGCCAAGAGAGAGTGTGTTGCACCATAGATGGCACTTCGATGTCAACAGAGGGTACATTGTGCCAAAGGATGATGTGTTGCACCATAGAGGACATTTTGGAGTCAGAAAGGAGGACTAATCATGTAATGGTGGCTACAAAATCAGATAATAGTCATAAATAAAAGATACATTAATTCAGTAAGAGTGCAAAAATTTTAGTTTTTATTTTATCTTTTTATTTACTAATTTGGAATTTAAAGTATAGTATATTCATGTTCATCTTATCAGAAATTCAATAACACTTACTCTAGCATGCATCCCGCTTTGTGTAAGGTTTGGAACAAGATATCTGTAGGTACTACTTTTTAGAAAGATCAATCAAGAGAGAGACATGTCTAATGTTTTAAGAGGTTGCTTGGTGGGGTGTCATCTACACGATCCAAGTTATTAAGGCAAAGTATAGGCTTTTGCATCATGTATTTAGACCTCCTTATAATATTAGATGTATCAAAGTTTTTTTTGAAGAATTTATGAGAATATATGTTATACACTAAGCTATGTTGGTTTCATTCTATTGTTATTGTGATGAGTATCATGTTTGTGACACTTTCAAGTTGAGGAAAAAATTAGCTTCTGATCATGTGATATGAAAATTGGGGCGTACAAGCCTCCTCAGTGGTAGGGAGATGAGCAACATGCATTTAAGATAGTCCACTATTAGAAGAGGAAAATGTCTTCGTACATGTCTTCGCATCTATGATTTCCACCAATGCATCCTTGAGATATAGAACTGGAGCAGAGGCAATAAGTTGTTGTCCTAAAGATTAGAACTTTGAACAAAGACCAACGGTAATTCATGCAAATATTTGTGACCAGACCAATTATGTTTTTTGACTGTGCACACATTACAACTTCTGCATGTGGATAAAAAAAAAGGACGTGTGCACACCATAACCCTCAAAATCTCTATCCTTGTTGTGTGATATTGATGGGTTTTTATTCTCGTTGAGATGTGATCATAATATAATAGCGTAGTTGAAAGTTACAGAAAGATTTTTTCTTAATAAATTGCAAAAAATATTACTCCACACTCGACCAGTGGAAGCTTCTCTATCCTAGTAGTTATGTGACATGGTAAACGGAGTTCACAATACATGAGCTCACACCTCGATGATGAAGTTGCTATTTTATGTATACTAGATTGGCTTTCTCATTTGACGTGTTTGTGTCACTTCCTTTCTTGTTGCATCAAAATAGCCAATACAATTTTACAAGTGTGGCATCGGGAGGTTTTGTGTGCCTAAAAAGATGGTCCTCTAAATGATGCCTAATAGAGTGGTCTCTAGTGTTAAGGACCGCTCAATCTATTGGGAAGAATGTTCGTATAATATGTCGCATGGAGGAACAATATTTATGTCCAGTTCCATATCAATTAACATAAAATTATTTTGAAAAGGAGAGGAAAAAAGAACAAATGAAAAATACTGTGTAAAAAAATACAGACAACAAAAGAATAGATATCTTACTTTTAAATCTTCGATACCATAAAATTTAAAAGAGAAATATATTTTATTGTACATGTGTTACAAGAAATATGTCTCTTTGTATAGAGGAGGAGATCGGGTGACCCTCTTTACAACGTGAGATGCGACGGAACAAGAAAATGAAAAACATATGAGAATAATAATAAATGCAATAAACTTACGATAGAAATCAATAGTCTGTAAATAGAAATAATGTCAATATTAACATTAATTAACAATCAATCAATAAAATACTTGATAAATAAGTTTTATTGACAATCTATGAAAGTGAAATAACATCATATAATTAAACTTGGAGTGGGCAATATGTTTGTTGTTGTACTTAAAGTTATAAGTTTCAAATATCACTATAAACATTAGAGTAAAGCTCGGTTAGGGCTGTGCTCATGTGCACAACCACGTGTTCTGTTCCATATGTGTATGAGAATGTCTCAATGCGATGTGCACTACGCTAGTACGCTTGTGGCACTTGGAAGGGAAACTATAACATAACTTGTGGCTTTCAATACGTTTCCGTTTGGATCTCCCAATCAATTTTTGATCTCCCATTCAAGTGATTTAATGTGGCCTACGCGAGGTAGTTGGATGTCATTATGTGCTGTAAGCAGTCATGCGGCTCGGGAGCTAATAAAAACTGATGTAAGTCGTTTTTTCTTATGTGAATCAACTCTACAACAATCAATTTCAAGCATATTCTCAAAAGTCTCAAAATTTCTTTCCAATCCTCTCTCCAACCCCAATTCTCAAAAATTCATTTTTTTTTTCTTTTACAACTTCGTTCTTCAGTTCCATTTCACCCCGACGTACATTTACATTATGTGGTTGAAAGTATTGTACTTTTTGTATACAATTTTGTCAAATACTACATTTTGAATGTATATAGAATGTGGCTGTTAATATTGTATTTTTTTATACAATGTAGTTGTTAATACTATATATCTTGTATTATACGTATAAAAGATACAAATATCTAATGGGACAGTAGTAACAAAATTTTATGGACACATGTAATATACAGTTGTTAATATTGCACGTCTTGTACTGTGCATTTTGCACAGTACATCTTGTATTATATGTAAAAATTGAGTTAAAAATGATAATGATTATGTATTAGAAAATTTTGCAGTGTGTAATGTTGTGTAAAATATTGTATATTATTCGAATTTAAAAATTATATTATTGTATATATAACGACATTATACGCAACATATGATATAAGTTACAATGAAAGATGTCAATAAATGTGTGTACAGATACGTGATTTAAATATTTTTACGTATGATATACGTGCGTTTACACTACGTGAGTTAAAGGGAATTAGAAACGAATAAAAATTTAATTCTAAATATTTTTATAATATGTGGTGTAATTGAGATATCACATGTGTAATTTATTGACGAGTAGATACAATAACTACACTTTTTACATGACTGTTATATGGACAATAACGGCTGCTGGTGCAATATCTATGAAATGTATTAAATCTTCCCATATTCTGGATATGCCAGCAGATTGGGTGGACGATGACTATGGCTAGAATTTTACCTCTAGAAGCACTCATGCGCTTCTGCAATAAAGCCGGTGTTTCGTAATCACTAATCGGTGGAATTCAATGGCATTGAATTCGATGATGACGGAGCAGCGCCATAGTGCCATCTTGCTCGCGGTGCTGGGCCTGCTGGACAACTGAGCCACTCGTTTACTTACAGTTCCCACTGTCACCTTGACTCTTTGCGACCCACCAGAAGGATGGGGAAGGCGACGGGCAACCCTGACTCGGCTTGCGCCTCCGCCTCCGGAGCGCATGCAGCAGTAGACTGCTTGCCGTTGACGACGGCTCGAGTCAAGCCTGATCATTATTGAGTACGTCAGTCATTCATATTTACGACCCGTTCAGACCCCCGCACACGGCATACCACCCGTTTGCACCGAGTTTGATGGATTCTTAACCAAATCTCAGACCGAAGCTACCAAAATGTAACTCAAGGAGTTTTCTTCTTTGCCGATATTATCGAATGTATTAGCTTCTTGACTACATTCTGGCGGTATGTCACTATCCCAGTGCTATTATTTTTATTACTACTTTTATGCTTCGAATCTCCTCCGCCGTTCTTGGATGTATGGTTTAGGTTGTCCGTATACCTTTCTGTACTAAAGTTCATGCTTATCTTGATACTAGTTAAAGCACGTGTTTTGCATGTAGTATAATTATATATAGTTGTTTTGGTGCACTAAAAAAATATATGTATGTATTTTTTTGTGTGGACATAACCATGAATATATGTAGTGCATACTTATAAAACCAGTGGGTATAAAAACAATTGTGTATAAGAAACAAGTGCAACCCTTTAACTCTCTTTCTTAATTTTCCTACTATCAAATTATCTCGAAATATCTCCATACACTAGCGGATCTCCTATAAGATTTTGGAGGGGGGTGGGCACGGCCCCCCCAAGATTTTTAAAAATTAATGAATAAAGTTTGGTTGAAAGTTGTTAATTAATCTATTTTATTAAGTTTGTCATTTTCTAATTTGATACGCCCCCCAAGAGTTTTACATTGATGGCTTTTTTATACTTTTCAAATTAAAACAACACAATAAAAATTCTCTATCGACATTTACTTGCTAAATTAATGTATTTGTAAATTCCTTTTCAATTTGTGTTGCTCTTACAATTACAAAAATAATTTCTTATGGTATCACCTATTATAATTTCTATTCTATTTTGATATTTAAAAATTAATGAATATGATTTTGTTGAAAGATGTTAATTAATCTGTATTATTGCGTTGACTGTTTCTTATTTGATAAGACCCCCACGAGTTTTCCATTGATGCTTCTTTTATACTTTTCAAGTTGAATAATTTAACAAAAAATCTATATCATTTTGACTCCTCTCCGACAATTACTCGGTATAATGTCCTTGTTGATTCCTTTTCAGTTTGGATTGCTTTTACAATTGAGAAGAGGACTTCTTGTGCTATTACCTTTTACAATTCATACTCCATTTTGATTTAAAATTGTAATTTTGCTCTCTCTTCTCTGGTGTTTTGATAATTATCATTATACAAAACAACAAATATAAATAAAGGAAACAATCAAAGTCTATAAATCTATTTGTAAACTTCCAGCATTGAACGAGTCAAACTCCATGTTTCGTTAAACAAGAGTCAACATTACCTCTTAGATATTTGATATGCATGGATATTTTTAAGCAAAGTTCCACATCATTGCTCAAACGATGCTTTCAATATTACTTAAGGGACCAATACAATCATTGAAAATGGATGACCTCTACCTTTTTTGAACACACATAGGTGTGCACAACAACACAGGTCAAAGAGATACAAAGCTTAATATTATGTCTAATTCTTGACTGATTTTTTTCATTATTCGTCGTCCATGTATCGTGGAGTGGAAAAATTATATTGTAAGTCATATTGTGTTAATTTTATTTATTTATCATATGTGTGGTTTTATATAACTTACTTATTGTCTCTATAACTATTGAAAATTTGTTTATATTCATTTTACATCGCAGTGATGAAACTTATTAAAACAAAATTACGTGACAAAATGCAAGATGAGTATCTCATTGATAATCTCATTGTCCATATTGAAAGAGAGATTGCAAAGTCATTCGACGTTGTTTCTATTATTGAGGACTTCAAGAACATCAAAAAGGGAAATATAATATTTTAAAATTTTAAAGTTATATCATGTCATTAGTTTCATTATTTTTTCTTTTATAATCTAATATATCATTTCACTTGAAGTAGAAAAAAATTATTTTGAGTCTTAGTTTTTTGAAATTTTCAGAAGGATACACTTGACTCATTCATAGTACATTATGCCCCCCCCCCATATTTCACTCCATGATCTGCCACTATCTATATCCAGTGTTTGGTTCATGATATGGTCGGATTTTTATTTTGTTGTTTATATATTTTTTAGTTTCCTATGAAACTTAGATATATCCAACTCTGACCTCTCACATTCCTTCTATGTTAGTTATGTTTCTTCTAAAAAGAAGCAACGTTTCACATATATTTGTTTTTAGTATCGTAACATATGTTTACAGAAAAAGATGAATGCTAGGAATATGAACAAATAAATTTTATCTAAATTAATCTTTCAGAATAGTTTGTTCACCTTAACTCTATGTTTGATACGTAGTGAATGAAGGGGAGGAGAGGAGAGGGGAGGGAAGGGGACACCTATTTTAGTCTATTTGGTTAGCATGGGGAAGGGGTTTTCCTTTTATAGCCATTGTATACATGTACTTTCCTCCATACTTATAACTTTTCCTTTATTTATTTAAGTTCCCTCCATAATTTGAGAGTTCCCTCCACTTTACTCCACAACTTCCTTCCTTTTTCTATTTTTCCTTATGTTATTATGTTACAGATTTATTGTAACGATCCCGCCTCCCGGTAACCCCCAATTAAGGGAGACCGAAAGGTCAGTGCCGTTATCCAATTAACATGATCAACGGTTCGACAAATAATCAATAACAATTATGAAATTCTACTAACTAACTGGAATTTGTTATAAAATTAAAACTTTACTTACCTTTGAAACCTTTGGAAATCTATCTATCCAGGTCTTGAATTATTCTATCTAATCCTCCTTGCACTTTATTTCTTATTTCCACAATGTGTCACTTTACTTTTTGTTCTTTCAATTGTTGTTCCTAAAACGCCGACAAACAAAACGTCGGTCAGTATATCGAAATATATTGGTATGTGGGAACAACCAAAAATTTGCACATAAGGATAACAATCTAATTATCACAATCAAGTTAATTAACAAGACAATTTACACTTTTTAGTATGACATTATCCACCACTTTTGCCCTAACCCTGGCATACCCACCTTAGGGTTCCCTTTTCCAATGACTTAAGGCCACCTTTTCAATCCCGAGCATGGTGCCTGGGGGTCACCACTCATGGTGCCCACTTAGCCATGCAATATCATAGGCCACCTTCTCATTTCCGAGCTTGGTGCCTGGGGGTCACCACTCAAGGTGTCCATTGGTCTACCCATCTGGGCCTGACCTTTGGAATCATCCATCAGGGTGGCATGTAGGTGCGAGAATACATATTTCTATTTTTAATGTGATAATCATAGTGACTTTATGATTTGCAAGTATGAACATCCAAACTAATAATTTTCATTCAATGCGGTTAACCATACGGAAAATCCTCAGGAAACTAAGGTGATTATTCATAATTAACCACATACATGATCTGATGTCAGAACAGAAATATCCACGCAAATAAGAATCCAAGCAAGCAAGCATTTTCAACAAGATCCTGAAATAATCACGTAATTCCCTTTTTATTATTCAAGTCATCAAGATCCATTAAACCTAGCTCGCTTCCTAGGGTTTCACTTTTAGGGTTTCTATTGCAATTAGGGCTTCCCTTCATCTTTTACTATTTCAAACCCTAATTTTATACTATTACTCATAAACCCTTATTATTTTATCTATTCATTATGAAAGTTACTAAGTTTATCATATAACCCTAATTTTGATTTAAAGGCATATTTAAACATTAATTAAGTCCATTAAGCCTCTTTTACATTAAAGCTACTATTTTTATCCTTTTAATCAATGACAATATCATTATGCTCATTTATCATCAATTCGAAGTTCATTATGGTCTACATCGCATATGAACTTGATTTGCCATTAATTATATCTTTTATTCGTTATAAAGCCCTAATTACTACATTAAGGATATTTATCAACAATTAGGAGTCTTTATACTTGAAATAGATTAGAACTATCATATCTCAACTTTAATATCCAATAGGTTGTGATTACTCAATCTCCTTAACTAAGCATTATGAACTTAACCCTAATCCTTCATTATCTTCAATAAGGATCCTTTAATCCAAATTATGTTCAAGAATCCTTAGATTTCAGTTGTATATGGGAAAATTTCAAATTGTAACCACTAAAACTCATGTTTTCCCAAATTAGTGTTTTTATCCCATTAAACTGTGTACATGATCACAAAACCCCTAAAAGAAACATATTAATCATCCTTTTATGATTTTACCCTTTTCTTTACTCTTAACAGGTTAACATTGATCAAAACAAAAATTAAGATTCATCATGACTGCTTTTATCTCTTTTTAGGGTTTTGCTATTATTTAAGGCATTAAAAGATGCAAAACCCTATACTTATTCAATAGCATTTACAATTAGGCTCTAATATCATTTTTATCATGTTCTAAACATTTTTTTGATCAAAAAGCACTACTTACTTGCATTTTTTGGCAAAAGAATCTATTTTTAATGATTTATGTAAGATTCAACACTTTTCTTGAATATTGCTCAGAGAGGCAAGTTATTACCTTAAGTCGGAAAAAGCCAGCCGTTCGATCACGGTTGCACCGACCGACACACAGATCGTGTGGCGTGCATCCACTGCACCCACTCGGACCACTCTGAACTGCAGACTAGATCTCGGCCCTCTACTCCCACGTGAGCCCACAGTGGGCCCCAATCCTGCGGCTCCCGCTCCTCTCCTCCTTATTCATCTTCCAGCTCTGCTCATGGCAGCACGGCGGCGGGGTTGCTACCGGAGAAAAGACGATCAAGAGGGATAGAGGTAAATTAGGGCTAGAACCATGTTGTTCGTGTCCGCAGGACTTGGCCGAAGCCAAGGGCAGTCCTATATGTATAGGTGGGGGATCCAAAGTAGGGTTCCTAATCCTTCGTCACCGCCAGGAACATGCAGTTTGGGCGTTCCTTCTAGATCCTCCTAAACTACCTAAAATTTAGGATATTCTGGCTCGGAATCCTCCCCTGGAGCCGTCTCTGCCCTTTCCAATTTTGCACATGGTCGGGTTTGTGAGAAAACTGAGATCAAAGATCTCATTTCTCTGCTTCCTTTCCCGATCCAAGTGATGCTCGTGCATCGTTGGATCATGGATCCAACGGCTTCTGTTGCACGTGACAAAAACTATCCTTTTTAGAAAAGGAAAAAAATATATGCGACATAATACAATTGCATGGTTATCTTTCCACTTTAATAAGACTTGAAAAAATCATATCTTCCAAACGGTCTATCCAATTGCTCCCAAATTTGGAGGGAAAGTTAATAATAACTTTATCTACCTCTCTACCAAAAATGGGCTCTTTATCTAAAAGAAAGTATTCCTTTTCTTTAGGTGCAAGATATTACTCGATTATGTATATTTCTCACTCATTTTCTGTTTCCTTTGCTAATAAATTATTTATTCTGAGTTACTTGAACCTCAAGGAACCTTAATGACTCGAAATCCCTTCTTGGGAATATACCTCAGCCTTTTATTTATCTTTTATCCATTACTTCTCACATATTATTTATTTCTTATTAAAATATCTCTTTTTGAGGTTTTCTCTGTATTTCTCTTTTATTTTCCTCATTGGTATTCCTTTTATCATTAGGAATCCTTGGGATACGAAATTCCACCAATGGTAACTCAATTGTACCTCTTTTCACTTATTTTCCACATTTCATCAATATTTTCAATTTCTTTCTTAATAAAGAAATACTTAATTGATATTTTCTTTTCTTATTGCTTTCTTTATGCAACTTTGGACTCCTTGGAACCCAAGGAACCCAAGAGGCACGAAATACCTCTTTGGATTTTCCTTCTAGAGGTTTCTACATTTTTCTTTTCTCAAAAACTCAATTATTCATTCATTAATTGGATTTCCTTGTTATTGGGCCCAATAGCCAATAAAGCCCACAACACAATCATCAAGGTTATTGTAAACGAAATCCATTTATTCAAAACAAATTATATCTTTATTTGTTCAAATATCTTTTATGTGAGAAATTACATTTCTCACCCAAATGAACCCAAAATTGGGGTTGTAACATCCTTCCCCTCTTATAAGAATTTTGCCCTCAAAATTCCATCAAGCAAGCAAACAAACATGATAAGCCTTTCATGTGTCCATCATGGCTCCCATGTGCCTTCACCCTTTCCATGGTGCTTCCCAAGAACCTTCATCATCTCATATTCTTCCATCTGAGTTCTTTCTTACCTTGGTATATCGTACCCTCATAGGTGACTCAAGACAATTCAGCCTCTCAAAAAACTGAATAGGTTCAAGGCTCAGCACATGGTTTGGGTACCTCACATAGTGCTCCAGATCGGACTCATGGAACACATTACACATCATTTTATCCTGAGGGGAAAGGCTAAAAACAACCATCTCCACCAATCCATCTCAAATGGACCCATATATCGGGGACTCAACTTTCTCAGTTGTAGCCTAGAGGGGTCAGATTTTCACATTACATACTTTCCTACAGTGAAATGCATGTCAGTCTGCTTTGCATCAGCTCACGACTCATGTCGTCTCTGGTCTCTCTCTCTCAGCCATTGCACAATCAAAGCGACTTCATCTGCACACACTGTGGTTCTTTTCTGACCTTCGTGAGGCCTCCTTCACCAACATCATCTTTAATGAAGCGGTGACCGATACAACCTCTCAATAAAACTTCTTGCATCCCGATAAGGCTATGGTGGTTAACATCACATCTTAAGAACTATCTTTTTGTATCACTCTGAACAAGCACACTTGCTCTCATCAGACCCTCTAGTCTGGATCATACTAACCATATGTTAGGGGTGATAAACTATACTATCATCAAGTTATTCATGTATCTACTTCCACCTCATGGAAGTGAACCCTTAGGGTTATACTCACATCATGGTGCAGTTGAACAATCTTTCCTTCCTACAAGTAGTTCAACCGAATCTGTCCCTTGATAGCATTCTTTCTTCCTTATGTTATCTAGGTAAGGCGATCTACCATAACCCGTATTGCACCTTGACCTTCTTGGTCTAGGGAAGTCTTACCACCATATTTGTAGTGATGAATTCCCATTCCCTCTCGGGGATTCTTTAACCTCTAAGTCCTAGCACTGGGTTACTGGTGTTCGTCATTCACCTTGTCTTGCATGGCCACATGCTACATGAAACTTCACATCAAGCAGCCCAAAGTGCTACTATCACTTACTATCTTTGCAGTTTCACGGTGTATGGTGATCTTAAAATCATGATTTCACGTATGTCCTGATTCCTCAAGATTGATTCCTCAGAAGCCCTAAACCACTCTCATTAGGGTTTTATTACCTTTCTATCCAAAGAAGTCCATCCGAGGTTCTATCACCATCCTTTCATTATATCACGGACTAGACTGGCTAACCAAACAACCATTAACTTGTTCAACCTATCTTGTTACATTTGAGTGTTAGCCAAATTGCCTCTTCTTCAAAACTTAGGGTTAGCCAAACAACCTCAACTTCTTCTAGCCTCTAGCTAAACTAGGTAGCTATATCTCAACCAGAGCATCCATTACCGCTTCACCTCCTTAGGTGTCAGGTAATGTTGAAGACATACACCTCCATGTATTCTACTTATCATGTCATCTCAAACTCTAAGTTTTTCTTCATCAAGAAACTTTGAGCTCATCCTCATGGTGATAAAACTCAACCTTGGTTAACTTGCAAATTCCACATAGCTCATGCTAAAAACATCCTTATAAGATGACTACCTTATTTCTCTTAGTGTTGGTAAACCATCCATGTATCATTCACTCCAAAAAGGTATGTTATCATCTCTATCCTCATACCTTATAGCAACATTCCAACTCACATCGTCTTTATCCTTGGTGTATGGCATGCGTACTGTCCTATCTCTCACTCCCATAACAAGAGAAAATAAGCATTTGGCTGCAGTCCAAATACATAGTTCTTCCTGTTCCAAGAATAGAGATGGTACATCCCACCTTTCCAGTACACCTTTATATCTAAGTTGAAACATGCCACATATGTCTCTACTTCACAAACGTCTCAAAAACAAAGTTACTTCTATGGAAAACTGGTCTCAAACTTACTTGGTCCAAGCACAATCCTTGGTCATGTCCTCTAGGTCTATAGGGTGCCGACACTTTGGGGTCATCCCTCTTCCCTTATGCATCTAGAGAGTGCCCTACTCATCAGCCCTTTGGGTCCCATGAGTTCATGAAGGTGATTAATCTCCTCACCCATGGCCCTCAGACGATGATAGTTGTTACCTCCTGACCCTATGGTCATGTGCAACTAGGGAATTAGGCAACTCCTACTTCCATCAGTCTTATCCCTACCTGACCCAAGGATAGACTTAGGATTCCATTATGGTACATGTCTAGCTTATAACCTTACCCAAGAATTCATCATCTCTCTTACTACATTCATGGGCTGACTTTCATCCTTTCATAGGGATCATGCCAACCTGCCTACCTTGGCTGAACCCCATACCGGTTACCTCCATGGTAACACATCCACATGTACTTAGAGATGGTTATCCATGGGTCTACAGGTTCATTCTCATACCATGTACTTTTCACTTATCTTCTCAAGATCCTATGAAACCTCTTTAGGTTACCTTAAAACCAAAACAAACTGGTATACACCCTACCAAAGGGTCCCTCTCCCAGGATGGGAGGAAACTACAACTCTTGACAACAAGGTCACAATCGTCCTTATGTCTAGGGTTTACATCCATATGAGCATGCTTAACCCAGCAGCTACTAAGGCACAAGAGAACCATCTACTAAACCATGCTAGGTCACACTTATTATCTTTCCTCAACATTAGGTCAACTTAGTTGTGAGGGGTTCATCAAACATGCCCTTAACTTAAGGGGTTTCTTTTACTTTTATACATGAGGAGTACCATGCTCGAGACTCAAATCTCATCATGAGCATTGGGTACACTGCTTCCCCTCTTAGGCCTAGGAACCCTAGATTCTCCTTTAGGTATCCAACTACATGTTCAATCTCTTAACCACGAATCAAGCATGTCTAAGGTATGTCATGTACTCCCATGATCCTTTTATATGAGCAACACCTCAGAGTTGAGTCCTCCTCACGGACAACCAACTAGGTATAAGGCCTTACTAAACCTTTCTAGGTCTAAAGAACTCTTCTTCCTATCTCAGAAGGTAAACATCTATACCATAGGAACATACGTACCAAAATTCTCATCCTCTCTCTAGGGTTTGGTTCCTCTAAAGGCCACTAAGATATTATCATCCTCCATGGATCAGGCACGAGGCAACCACTATCATCTACTTAGGTCGCATCATCCTCAACCCTTTGTCATTCCTCATGTCTCAGAATCTAAGCTTCCAACCTCCTTGCTGGGGTCATGCTTTCTCTCTCTAGAGCTAACTCCACATCCAACCATACTACTAGAGATTCTCTCTCCATGAAGAATCAAGCTCACAGGCATACCTCTACGTGGGTGATGTCTATATTCAACTTATGTTTTCTCGAGGTTATCCTTAGTTCTTTATGCTTATCTCATAAGCTATCCAACATGCTCTCTTGGCCAGGGTTTTAACTTACTTCTCATACTACTAATGTACTATGGGTGTAAGCTATATCCTACTTGCAACAACCCATAAGGTTTCTATAGGTTCTTCTCTAACCTCATCGATGAAGGAGCTATCCTTCACTCTAACATGCACGACCCTTTCCAGGGTTGGGTCGCCAAAGGTACCAGGTCATCTAACCACTCATCGCTCACATGACATCCAAGGCATGTTTATCCAAACACCTGGTTAACCATGACATCTAACTCATCATGTCATCTCTTTCTCTAACCTTCACTTGGGGTTAGGGTTAACATCATCCTCAAAGAATGTGCTAGGTCTCTATTTTAATGGCGATATCTACCTCCAAGACTCACTTTCTCTACTCATCCTCCTGACAAGAAGGTCTAGCCTCAGGTCTCTCCTGAGGGAAATGACAACTTATGTCATACAACCTAAGCATGTATCTATTCTTTAGTTTGCACTTAAACTATTAATCTTATGTCCATGCCATCTTATTTACATGCTTTTCATTAATTTGGTGGAGGATCCCTTAATCCTTATCAACCTTACCCATACCTCAAGAGGGTGAGGAGAAGAGAGGAAACCCTAATCCTTAAGGTCCTTAACAGAATTTGAGTTGAGAAGGGATGAACTAGATGAGAGGGTCCTAAAGGTATCTTATTTCGATTCATACCCTAAGACTTTGGTCAGGAAGTCACACGGATCTGGGAGTCCTCGTATTCTGACTAGCGGTGTGGAGGAAAATATTGCCAGCCCCCGATCGTGATCCTTTTGTAGACACCTCTTTCTTTCGGATAATCCTCTAATAACTCCCTTGGGTTCTACAGAATTTGTAAAATTTAATAATTATTAAAGATTAAGTGAGGAACCTACACTCTGATACCAATTGTAACGACCCCGCCTCGCTGTAACCCCCAATTAAGGGAGACTGAAATGTCGGTGTCGTTATCCAATTAACATGATCAAAGGTTCGACAAATAACCAATAACAATTATGAAATTCTACTAACTAACTGGAAATTGGTATAAAATTAGAACTTTACTTACCTTTGAAAACTTTGGAAATCTATCTATCCAGGTCTTGAATTATTCTATCTAATCCTCCTTGCACTTTATTTCTTATTTCCACAATGTGTCACTTTACTTTTTGTTCTTTCAACTGTTGTTCCTAAAACGCCGACAAATAAAATGTCGGTCAGTATATCAAAATTACTGGTATGTGGGAACAACCTAAAATTTGCACATAAGGATAACAATATAATTATCACAATCAAGTTAATTAACAAGACAATTTACACTTTTTAGTATGACATTCTCCACCACTTTTGCCCTAACCCTGGCATACCCACCTTAGGCTTCCCTTTGCCAATGACTTAAGGCCACCTTTTCAATCCTGAGCTTGGTTCCTGGGGGTCACCACTCATGGTGCCCACTTAGCCATGCAATATCATAGGCCACCTTCTCATTCCCGAGCTTGGTGTCTGGGGGTCACCACTCAAGGTGTCCATTGGTCTACCCATCTGGGCCTGACCTTTGGCATCATCCATCAGGGTGGCATGTAGGTGCGAGAATACATACTTCTATTTTTAATGTGATAATCATAGTGACTTTGTGATTTGCAAGTATGAACATCCAAACTGATAATTTTCATTCAATGTGGTTAACCATCTGGAAAATCCTCGGGAAACTAAGGCGGTTATTCATAATTAACCACATACCTGATCTGACGATTTGAACAGAAATATCCATGGAAATAAGAATCCAAGCAAGCAAACATTTTCAACAAGATCCTGAAATAATCACGTAATTCCCTTTTTATTATTCAAGTCATCAAGATCCATTAAACCTAGCTCGCTTCCTAGGGTTTCACTTTTAGGGTTTCTATTGCAATTAGGGTTTCCCTTCATCTTTTACTATTTCAAACCCTAATTTTATACTATTACTTATAAACCCTTATTATTTTATCTATTCATTATGAAAGTTACTAAGTTTATCATATAACCCTAATTTCGATTTAAAGGCATACTTAAACATTAATTAAGTCCATTAAGCCTCTTTTACATTAAAGCTACTATTTTTATCCTTTTAATCAATGATAATATCATTATGCTCATTTATCATCAATTCAAAGTTCATTATGGTCTACATCAACTGAGATCAAAGATCTCATTTCTCTGCTTCCTTTGCTGATCCAGGTGATGCTCGTGCATCGTTGGATCGGTTTCTGTTGCACGTGACAAAAACTATCCTTTTTAGAAAAGGAAAAAAAATATATGTGACATAATACAATTGCATGGTTATCTTTCCACTTTAATAATACTTGCAAAAATCATATCTTCCAAACGGTCTATCCAATTGCTCCAAATTTGGAGGGAAAGTTAATAATAACTTTATCTACCTCTCTACAAAAAATGGGCTCTTTAGCTAAAAGAAAGTGTTCCTTTTCGTTATGTGCAAGATATTACTCGATTATGTATATTTCTCACTCATTTTCTCTTTCCTTTGCTAATAAATTATTTATTCTGAGTTCCTTGAACCTCAAGGAACCTTAATGGCTCAAAATCCCTTCTTGGGAATATACCTCAGCCTTTTATTTATCTTTTACCCATTACTTCTCACATCTTATTTATATCTTATTAAAATATCTCTTTTTGAAGTTTTCTCTTTATTTCTCTTTTATTTTCCTCATTGGTATTCCTTTTATCATTAGGAATCCTAGGGATATGAAATTCCACCAATGGTAACTCAATTGTACCTCTTTTCACTTATTTTCCACATTTCATCAATATTTTCAATTTCTTTCTTAATAAAGAAATACTTAATTGATCTTTTCTTTTCTTATTGCTTTCTTTATGAAACTTTGGACTCCTTGGAACCCAAGAGGCACGAAATCCCTCTTTGTATTTTCCTTCTAGAGGTTTCCACATTTTTTCTTTTCTCAAAAACCCAATTATTCATTCATTAATTGGATTTCCTTGTTATTGGGCCCAATAGCCAATAAAGCCCACAACACAATCATCAAGGCTATTGTAAATGAAATCCATTTATTCAAAACAAATTATATCTTTATTTTTTCAAATATCTTATATATGAGAAATTACATTTCTCACCCAAATGAACCCAAAATTGGGGTTGTAACATTTATTTATCTCAAACTTTCTATATTCTCTACCAATATTTTTTCTAGACATTCTAATTTTTTAATTATACGCTACATTTATTTTATTTTCCTTTTATTTTAAAATGTCCCTCTATTTTTTCCCTCAAAATTCCTCCCAACATTTTGTATTTTCTCTAAGTGAGGTGAGATACTACATGTTATTTTTTCTTATTGGTTGTGGCTATACAAGTGTGTTTTTTCCATATTATTTATATTTTCCCTCCACATTCCATATTTTCCTCCAAGCTTTATAATAAATTTCCTGCCAAATCTTTTTTCTTCCCATTGTCTCCACTCTGATTAGGTGGTAAGACAATTGGCTGGAAATACACATGTTGCTTTCCCATCCATTCCCTTCCTTCCACTTCACGATGTGCATCCAAACAACTTAATCCCTTCCCCTCCCTTCCCCCCATTCACAATGTACCAAACATGTCGTAATTGTTCAAAAGTATACTTGAAACATAGTTTATAAAATATGTTTTTTTATGATTCGTAATATACTAATGTACTTCAAAATAACAAATAAAAATTATATTAAAGATGGTATTCTGACATGTAGCAAGATTCAAATCTACATCCAGGATGGTGATTTACATTTACTCTTAAATAATTGTTAATTAAATAAATATACATTATCCCTTAATATTTTAATGAGGGTTATAATTATGATATAATGTGTTTAATTATGATTTCTAAGAGAGTGTGCCCTTTTCATTTATAAAATTATAATAACTATTTTGTATTGTGAAAGTCTTCAAATTTATATACCTATAAAAAAAGCAAGGAAGGAAGTATGTGGTTTGATTGTGTTCTGAAAGTGGAATCTCAATGTTTGTGTCTATAATGAACCACAAATTTTTATTTTATAAAATTTATTCTAATGTATTCAATATACATGGTTATCTAACTGCATTCCTACTTTCACCACAAATTTCTTTATCTCCTCAAATATGTGTTCTTATTTGTCCATAAAACCTAGTTAGATCCACCTTTAACTTCTCTCATTCCTTCTATTTTAGTTATATATTTTTTATTCTCAAAGTGTTATATTTCTTCTAAAAGAAAGAAACCATTCACAAATTTTTACTTTTAATTACATAAGATAATCTCATAAAAAATTGTTTTAGTAACGTGATCAAATGAATTCTCTCCACATTATAGCTTGTTCATCTTAATAGTTCAAAAGTATCATTACAAATTTAGAGTAATAAATTCATTATGATTATGGTTCATGATATACTAATTTACTTCAAAAATAAAGAATAAAAATTATGTGAAGAATCGTATTTTGACAATAACAATATATCAAATCCACATCATTAGTAGTGATTTCAATTTACACATTACTATAGCTAGGTAGAGAAACATACATTCTCCCTTTAATTTTAATGAGGGTTATAAGTATGACATAATGTGTTTAAATCTCTTTCTAGGATATTGAGACTTTTCCTTGTTTAGGAAATCATAAGAATTATTTGTATTTCAAAGACCTTTCAATTTACCTACAAAAGTTGAAGGGGTCAACGAAGTGTGGTAGTTTGATGTGTTCTTTAAAAGTAAAACGAAACCATGAACACTGGAGTGTATTCATGCTCTTTGTGTTTTTTTCTTTGAATTCAAACTTTTTAGATGTTTTGTTGCTGTAAAGTTTTTTGTTTCGGATATTTTGAACATTTTGATATATCACAGTGAGAATGCATTACGTAACCATTTGGATATCTATAAATACATGCTCTAGAAAGTTATAATATTGTTCGTGTTTGCATCATTTAAGTAATCTTGTAAAAGTTATATCTAGGCTTTTGCTCTATTTACGAACTATTTGGGATTAAGAGAAGCATTCTCTCTCCTTCTATCATGTCTATGATGGAGGCTAAACATGCTGAAACTATATAATTGGTATAGTAGTTTGTGAACTATTTGAAGTAACCCTTACTGCACATATGTGAGTGTGTATGTGTCTGAGATGGTAAACACAATGCACTATAAATCATTGGTTACTTAATATAAAACTACTGAAAGAATAGAACATCAATATTTACCCAACTCTAAGAAATGATCAAGTGGATCGATACAATATATTCAACTGCATCCAATTTAGCACATAGTCACAATATTAAACTGACTCAAATTACAATGCATATATTCTATTTTTCTTATTCTGATTTTATATCCATTATATTGAAATGGATTCTCAAGTTAATCATTTATATATTTCTAAATTTCATTAAACAAGGCAATATTTTCTACAATTAGCGTATACTAAGAGACACTATAAACATTGGTCTAGTATTCATATTATAATATATTAATCAAGAAAAGGATTATATTTTTTAATCACTGAAAGAATAGATAGTGCATGTATATTGGAAATAAATCTGAAACTAAATGTACCTAGCAATTAGTTGACGGACTGCAAGAATGCATATTTTGTATAGCGTTATCAAGGTATTTTATATTGACTGAGTATACTTGTTGTAGTAGTCTTTATATAGATGCGAACCATATTTAATCTATTTTCTCAATTGTAATGCAGCACATGTCTCTACTAAATTTGCAATAATCTAGATTTTTATGTATCATATTTTGTATTGTGGATGTAAACTTCATATATTATTCATTATGTAAGATTTTACTATGAAAACATTTATTACTAACTAATTATTATATGTCTAATGTTGTGTGTTACTTTATGTTATATCTATGTATATGTTGTATTAGATGCTTGCATAAATGAATATGATAAACTTGTCTGCATTTTTGGGTTTAAATCAAGTGTAGAGGGGAGTTATGTCTTAATTTTCTTTAACATTGATATTATTCTTAAATAGACCATAGCTATACTTGAAAATTTTGCTCAAACTCTGGAGATTCAATAGGAACATTGTTGAAGGTATGTCATTTTTTTATACTTGTGAAATTAGACTATTTTGTATTTATTCATAATAGCTATAGACATATTTTTCATTAAAATTTTCAAAATCATAGTTGGCCCCCAAATGAGGATCTATCTAACAATTTTAATAATATTCATTAGTTGTTTCTACTATCTATCTAATTATTGAACTCAATACTCAAAAAGTGTTTGGAACCATAAATATGCCATGTTACACAGAGATATAATGCAAACATTGACATATAAAAGTATTGATTATATAAAAATAAGCAGTCAAAGGGTGACTTTGATGTGTCTGAGTATTCTTTAATTATAAGGTTGAAGATGTGATAGTCTTTAAGGCTCTGTTTGGTTTGTTGTAAGTGATCTAGAAAACTTATAAACTGAATTTTTGGAAAGTGAAGGGATGGACACTATGTGTCTAGAAGAAGACACGACATGTACCTGGAGATCATTGACATTTGGAGCTTGAGGAAGACGATTTCACACAACGTGACTAGGGCAGATCATGGCATGTCTTCTCTTGTGGTGATGAAGTTGAACTCGGCGATAGAGGTTATGATGGAGTTGCCTTTGTTGGTGGAGACGAAGAAGGAGCTTCACCTGATTTGTGAATGGCGGTGGCTTGCAGGGCTGCTAAAGCTCACTTTGGTGAAGAGGATCTGCTTTGAAGGTGATATGGGGTGGCTGAGCTACTTCTAAAGAAGGGTGGTGATGCCTCAGGGAGATGTTGTCATCGATCAGAGGTTGGTGGTGTTGTATACAATAGAAGGAGCTTGCACATGACTGGGGAACATGGAATTTTGCAATGTGTGAGTGAGAGAGGTGGATAAGATTAGGGTTAAAAACCTGACTATTCACATTTATACATGATGTGTCTTTTTAAGGACACAGTTTGTTCCCTTATTCAAATCATATCCTCATTTAAAACTCAACTTGATTCAAAAGTGCACATCGTGTTCTATTTAAAAAGAACTATGTAATTTTCCAGTAGCTCCGATTTTCCTTGAACTGATAAGAACATGCATGTCATGATACGGTGTGTGAGTTTCCAACAAGTCTCCCAACAAACAATGTACACATTGTGTCGGAATTAAAATGTGTCAGAATTAGAACATGTCAGAATTAAAACAATAATAAGAATTTGAGTTTAGAATTGAAAAATAGAACATGGTCTCCTTCTTTGAATTCTTTGTTGGTATAGTATGCCCTGAGAGCCAATCATATAATGATTGCAATGAGGCATATGATACTTGATTTCATAATGATAAAGATAATTCCATGTATTATGTTTGTCTCACTCATGAGATGATGACACATACATGATAGATGTCTAAAGAATGATGTAACTAAATGACATATGTCTTTAGGTTAAGGACCTAAACAATGAGACCATATTTATGATAAGAGTGCATGCATTCTTGTTATGTCCCTAGTCGGATATTACTGTGGAAGAAAAATAGACAATAGTAATACATAAGACTAGAGTGTGTGTTGACTGATGACAGAGTCTCATTAGTCATGATATATGATATCAAGTCAAGCACACATATATATGTTAGAGAATAGTATATAGGACGACCCACCTTGAGAATAATACATAGATACCATGGAATGGTAGTCACAATCATCCCTCATAGTGATGGTGGTGATTGTGGCTCTTAGACCTGAAATCACTACACTCATCACATGTGATTGGGTACACTTTCACATCATCAAATGCAGTCCTGAAACATGGGTTGTTATAATGGTGATGATTCAGTGACTTTGAAACATGTGGACTTGAATGTGAGTGATAGATATGTGATTTGTCCCTTCTACAAGGAGTATGATATCATGGGCCCCTTGATTGAGAGAGACTGAAAATTGTATGGCCATACTCATGATTGAATATATGATATGTGAATTCACATGCATCTTAGACAGTCTTCTCTAGGTCAAGGAACATGGGTTGAATGTTTAAGAAGATGATGTTCCTGTTGGATAAATTGGACATCTATAAATCTCTTTGTTTTGATTATGACAAACATTTCATTCTTATTAATCTAACGAGCTACTTGAGTGTGCAGGACTAAGATGGATGACAAAGCAACTAGGGAAAATCCACAAGCTACAATGTTTATATTTTCATGCAATGTAATCATTGTTGTAAAAAAACTTGTACAAATATATAATGTACAAGTACTTAGAATTGCATGTAAATCAAGTGTTAGATTTTCCCTAGTCAAACACCATAGTTAGACATGTCATCCCATTTAATTAGGATTACTTTTGCACACTCACACATATAATTAGTGCCAAAATTGAAACCTTGAAACAGGATCATTCTCGGTCGACAAACTCCTCGACCGAGACACTCTCGGTCGACAATCTTCTCGACCGAGAAAGATCCAAAGTAGCCGTTAGACACAACAGACAAGTTAGTTGGCAGTTGAAGAAAGACGTTGCAAATCACTTGTTCCAGAGAGCCTGTCGGTCGACAAAAGTTCGACCGAGTAGGTGTCTCGGTCGACCATTTGTCGACCGAGATGGTCTCTGACAGCAACTGCAGAATAAATTAATTAGCCGTTGTTAAAGCAACAACTTTGTACCTAATGGCTAGTTAAGCACTTAGAAACCCCTAGAAGTTGTCTAGAACGTCCTTAAGCATACTTAGGCCATTCCTATAAATAGGACAAGCCATAGGACACTAGAATTCACTTGTTACACTTGAGAATACACTTGAGCATACTTGAGCAATCTATTGCAAGCAATTTGAGCACTGTGATCATTGGCCTACTTTCTCCTTAGCTCAATTTCGTGTCCTATAGGCTAGAATCTCCTACCCACAGCAATCACAAGTTCACACACTTGGTTAGGAGATCTATACGCTTGATCTAGGCATATCAAGCCTTGGGCTTAAAGGATAAGTTGTAATTTCCTTTTTCTTTCTTGTTCCTTTTTATTATTTGTACTCTCCTTGCTACTCCTAGGGTTGGAGGCTGCGGATTGGAGAGAATTGACTTCTCAGGTGGAGAAGGGGACTTCAAGCTACTTCAAGAAGGCTATCGCAAGGGAAGCTACTTCAGAAGGCTGGTGCAACGGGAGTTGGTGCATCTACTTCAAGAGAAGGCTGCTTCAAGGTTGGGCGATTACTTCTAGGTGAAGGCTGTTTGAAGGGTTTGGGAAAAGAAATTGTATTTTATGTAAAGTCCTTGCGAGGTAATAAAATAAATTTCTTTTCAAATCCCGGTTGGGTAAGCAACCGGGTAGTGGACTGACGGCTATAGTATTTGCTATAGTTGGAACCACTCTAAACCCTGTGTCTCCTTGTCCAATATCTTCATTGTGGTTGTTTAAATTCAATAATTGTTAAATTATCTATAAAACTCTATTCACCCCCCCCTCTAGTAGTTTTCAGTTCCATGCCTCGAGTTCAATCTGGATGTCAAAGATAAAGGAACTATACGATCACGGTAACACAAATCACAAATTGTAGGTTAAAGTTGTTCTCCAACTTTCTGAGTTACTTAGGTAGCAATGATGAGTTACTAGATTCCGCTCATTGCTTGTGATGTCATAAGTTGTTATGAATATTCACTACCGACATAAATTGGAACTTGAAGGGTCACACACATAGGATACCCCTGGAAGAGGAGATTGTCAATGAATGATGTTTAGATTGAGACTAAAGGTGTTTAGGCACTCAATTAAACATATAATTGACTGACTGGACTCAAAACTATCAAGCTCAAATGTTGAACTAGCTGGTTAGAGTGCCAGGTTGATTGGAGAATGTATTGGCAATGTCTTGACTACCAACCGATCAGTTCACCCTTGTGAGCTGATCAACTGGTGTGAGCCAACTGACCGATTCACTTAGTGAACCGGGCAACTCACAATCCTACCAACTGAGAAAATAAGGATTTGCCCGGTTGGAAGAAAACTTCCACATTTCATTTGTTCAATTTTATTGGAATAAGGATTAATCTTTGCACTAATAGAAACGATTGAGGAAAGACAATTGCGGGCAAGTCTGGGAAGTGAAATGACCAGTTCATTGGGTGAACCGATTGGCTCACCTGCCCAAATGACTAGTTCAGTTATGAACTGATTGGCTCACCTGCCCAAATGATTGGCTCAGTTATGAACTGATCAGTTCACCTACTGTAGTACAAACTATTCATTGAATTTCCAGATCCTTCTACACCCAAACAGATTGGGAACCCTGACCCTACCCTCTACTATAAATAGAGGGGTACTAGGGGCTTCTCAGAACACACAACTCAAAACATCAGTTTCTCTACAAAGTTGTTCTCTCTAGTTCTAGTAACCAAGAGAGCCCGAGCAAGTGCTACCTAACTAGGGAGGCACAACAAGGGAAAGACAACTACAGAAAAGAAATCTGAGTTTGGGTGAGCAGGTTGGTGCTTGTAGAGTAACATGAGGGTCGTCTCCTTCCTGCTAGTTCTTCTAGAACGACAGGAGTTCCAGGTGGTCCGTGTGGACTATATGCAGAGGCGGGAGATGTCTGTCGCTCTGGAGGACACATCAACCGTAGTCCATGGTGGAGGGCACAGTCCATGGCAAATACTAGGAACTGCATGAATACCGTCCAAGACATGGCATTGAAGACCACACATGGCTACAAGGTATTGTCACTAGGAAAGCCTCAAGACCAGGTATGTCTCACTAAAACCATTCTTCCCATTACATAGTCATCGATGTGATCTCCTGTTATGGGTTAATGGCCAGTAAAATTTTTGTTTCTTCTACCTACTCTAAGGCCATAAACCCAATAGTGGTATTAGAGCCACATCAACATACTATATTTTGGGATAAATCGATATGATTGGATTTTGGTTTTATCGTCATTTATTTTGTGCATACGATGCAAATATTTAAAATGACTAATGTGCATATCCGAATAAGTACCACATGCTACCATAAAATAATATACATATATGACATGGTATATATGCAATGGATACGCGTCGCTCTAAAATAGTTTTGAAGGTAAATGTGTAGCATGGTTATGGCCTGTAAACATTATGTGTGCTTGGTTGGTTATGGTTGTTTGCATCTCGATTTGCATACCAAGCATCTACCTTCTACTCCACATGCAACTCGAGATAACTCGAGATCCTTTATTTTCTATCTTTACTCCCCTCAAATGTAACTTGAGGTTTCCCAAAGATTATGTAAAAGTAGGATAGTTTATTTTATATTACATCGAAGAAGAAGACGCTTAGAACCACATGAGCCGACCACCTGGAAGACCGGGGATGACTGCGAGGATGGAGCTGGATTGACTATGTGATGGCCCAACCGCTTGTTGGAGGTGTCCAGACATCAGAGGCCAGACCGACCAACTAACTAAGCAAGACCCGAGCCGATTGTGTCATTGGATGAGTCGATCAACCTAGAATGGTTCAAGCACAAAGATCTCATCAACAACAGGTTGCATATGATGTAGACCTTAGATGACTGAATTCTTTGTGGCTCTAAGGAATTACAATAGGATGGCCATAATCATCACTTTTATCGATATTGCATGTTTCTCATTGTGGTTATAGCATGTATATGATACATACTATAATAATGTGGTGATTGGATATGTATATGTACTCATATAAAATCCCTCAAATACAATATTAAAGTCTTAGATGCCTTCGCGGCACACATGAAAAGCTTGATCGACCAAGCGTAGATTTGTACAAAGCATAATACGTCGTCCTTCTCATAGAAGTGTGATGGTAGATATGTAGATTTGCACAAAGCATGGTGCATATCTATTATGTCGACTTTTGGGTCAGATTTAACTGGTGACTTGGACAGCCAAGCCTAGAGGCATGAAGATTGATATGGCAAAGAGTTGCACATATCATCTATCTAAGAGTTGCATATGATGTAATTTGCATGATGACCGGCTTAAATAGTGATGTTGAGGGCGATTATCCAAAGCTGACTCATAATTTGATGAAATATGGATCTTGACCACTAGAAGGTTATACACTACAATTCTTTAAATTGATACACGAGGGTTATCAATTTGGGGAGTGATAATTAATTAAAGACCTAATTAATATCGTCAACTTTATCAAATCAAACAAATATCAAATCAAACAAATATTGATCTTGGATGGTGGCGCTAGGGCTTGCGGGGGCCAGGGGGCGATTGCGAAGGTGACCAGGATGGTAGCCCCGGGGTCGACGGGGGAGACGGGACCTTCGATCCAGGGGTGACCTCCACGGAGGTTTGTACTGGAACAGGTACAGCGATGGGAAGGACAAGAGCTAAGCGGAAGGGGAATGGTTCATTGGCCATACCGGTGCTTGGCCTCTCCTTTAAGGTTGCCGTCATGAGGGAACAAGGAGGTACAAAAACTACAGAAGCAACTACGCAGGAGGAAGTAAGAGCCGATTCTGGACCCAAAGAGGCAACACTCGAACTATAGCAGCAGAAAAGTACTTCGGCTGCAACCACGTCGCACTGTACATATGCAGACGTCACGGCAGGCTATAGGGAAGAGGCAAGATCGGTCCGGCCAAATACAGAAGCCAACTTTTCCCTAGATAAACTATTCGAAGAGGATCTGCCACTAGGTGCAGTATCCCTTGAAGAGAAGGACGACATACCTGCGTTATCTATTGAACCAGCAGCGGAAGAGGAACTAATAAGACCATGGCATTATGCGGTGGTGATCAGAATGATCGGTACATAAATTGGATATATGACTCTTAAAGACAAACTGAAACTCCTGTGGCAAATCAAGGGCAGATTCAACATGTTTGAATTGGTGCATGGGCACTTTGTAGTTCAATTTTCCTGCCAGCATGATTTCGACACAACACTAGTGGGAGGCCCTTGGAAAATCTTCGGTTGCAATGTAGTAGTTTGGGAATGGTACCCAAATTTCATACCAACGGAAGCTCTCCCAGACTACATAATTACATGGGTCAGGATTGTTAACCTGCCACTTCACCTTTATGTGTCGACCATGTTCCAGTACATTGGGAGGGCACTAGGGTGTTTAGTTAAAGTGGACAACCATACAGAAAACAGATCGCGCAGTCATTTTGCTAGACTTGTAGTGGAGGTGGACACATCAAAGGACCTGATATCTTCAATACTAATAAATGGAGTAGAATACGAGGTTTATTATGAAGGTTTGCCATGGGCATGTGCGAAGTGTGGACTAGAAGGACACGTTTCTAAATTCTGTACTGCTGAAACAGAAGCAAAGGACCACAACAGTAATGTGGAAACTAGAGGAGACGGCCAAGAAGGTACCTCAATTGTAAATAATTCATTTGAAGACGGTTGGCAATACCAAAAGAAGAAAGGAAAAGCAGGAAGGTGCAGGTCGGAACAAAATGCCCATAAGGGGGAATCCAACAACTGGTTTGCAGGGCTGGAGGAGGAAGAAGCAGTACAGGAGGTGGAGACCAATTCAATGAGAAATATAACGATGAATAATGAGAATAGATCTGCCCAAGAAAGACCAGTGAAGATCTGGAGGAAGAAGAAGAATCAAATGCAGAACACGGAGAAAACAAATGACAAAGATACGCTAGGAAATATTATAAGCTCAATACCAGAAGGTAATATTACGAACAATGGTAATAGCAGAACGGAAGAGGGTAAAGAAAAGCACATAGCTGTAAATCCTGAGGTGGACCAACTCATAACTATTGAGGAGATTGAGGAAAATATGGAGTTCAGTGAGACAGACCTAACCAGGAGGGAAGACAATGATGAAACTTCAACTGAAACAACTACTTTCATGGCAAGGCTGAGATAGGATAAAACTAAGAAGAGTGCACGTGAGAAAAACAAATCCCTGCTACCTAGAAAAACCGGACCTGGCAACAACTTGGTCACCAAAAGAAAAGCAAAATGTAAACCACCGGACCTCCCCAGCGCCCGCCGCAGAAGTGCAAGGTTGACAGGCTCAAGCAAAACTACTGATGACAAACATGAAGATCAACGGATTAGAGAAGTGGATCCTAGCACAACTGAAGGCCAATTTGAGGAAACTCCCTGAATGTAGTCATATCTACGACTATCCTTATCCTTTCCTTACAAGTTATCTTTATGTTAGATACGATGTGCTGGAATACTAGGGGTATTGGGAATCATGACACTTACAGAGTTCTCAAAGATATGATCAATCAACATAAACCTAAGCTGGTGGCTATCTTAGAACCCCACATTAGTGGCCCAACTACAACTAAAACCATCAATGATTTGGGATTCACTAAGTCATTTCACTGTGAGGCATGAGGTTTTACTGGGGACATTTGGCTCTGCTGGAGGGAGGATGCAGGAGATATTAAGATTATCAACTACCACAGGCAGTTCATCACCTGCAGGGTCAGAAATTCAGTGCTGATTACTTACGTGTATGCTAATCCACACAAACCTGTCCGCAACCTACTTTGGAGGCATCTCTCTGATATGGGTGTGAAGTTCAATCTCCCATGGGTGGTAGTGGGTGACTTCAACACCACTCTAACACCAGAGGAAAAAAAAGAAAGCGTGCACTATGATCTCAATGAAGCCAACCTGTTCAACAAAACTCTGTTAGAAGCTGGTCTCTCCGATGTTGGTTTCAGCGGTCCTAGATTCACTTACATTCACGGACAACTACAAGAACGGCTAGACCGTGCAGTAGCCAATACAGAATTTCTCAACACTTATCCGCATTTCATTGTAGAACATCTACCTAGATCGAATTCAGATCATTTCCCTATCCTGCTAAGGTCTACAGTCCGCCATTCTACCACTTCTAGATTCGTCATTCGAGAATCCTGGTCTAAGGATCGCAGCTTCCAGGAAATGCTGCGGAAATGTTGGCGATCTGATCAAAATTTCTACGATGCCTTGGAGATCTCTAATTAGGACATTGTCCAATGGGCTGCAGATTCCAGTAATCATATTAATAAAGAAAAAAAGAGGATTTTACACAACTTAAAATCTCTCCAAATCTGCCTAACTAATATGTATGATAGCACTACTGTTGATCTCATTGCAGATATGGAGGCACAATATAATGCAATCCTACAACGCAAGGAGGATGATTTGAAACAGAAAAGCCATATGAATTGGCTTACTAATGGTGATAGAAATTCAATCTTCTATAATGCTTTTGTCAAACAAAGGAGGAGATTTAATACAATTACTATGATGAAGAATCTACAAGGCGAATGGATTACCCAAGAAGCAGACCTTAAAGAAATGGTTTGTTCACACTTCAAGAACATCTTCACACAACCTGTTCATGTCAATGAGGAAGAAGTCAGTAACTACATTGGTTACTTTGAACCACTGACAATAGATCAATACCAGGCCATCATGGAGAGGCCTACGCTGCAGGAGATACACAACATCCTCTCCAAATCCAACCCACACAAAGTTGTTGTCCAAACAGGGCAGATGGGTCATTTCTGCTAAAGAACTGGCATACTATCAAGATATCTCTCCTCAATACCATAGGCATGGCCTTATCGGGTGCTGCTCTAGATGGAAGACTATGCAATGCTAGCATTGGTTTAATTTCCAAGATTGCCAAACCAGTTGCATGCAAACATTTCCGACCAATCTCACTTAACAACATCAGTTTCAAACTTGCTTCCAAAGTCATTGTTGAACGAATGAAAAGCTACCTCACACATTGGATATCCCCTTCACAAAGCGCTTTTGTTTCTAGGCGTAGAATAACCGACAACATCATTGTTGCACAAGAAATTATTCATATCATGAGGAGGAAGACGTCATCTAGGATGATGGCTATAAAAATAGACCTTTCAAAAGCCTATGACAAGATGACCTGGCCTTTTATCTCAGACACTTTAGTCAAAATCGGATTTCCTACCCACATTAGGAATTATATTCTGAACTCTATATCAGGGGGGAAGTTTCTATCCTATGGAATGGGAAGCTCGCTGGGTCATTTAAGGCAACTAAAGGTCTGCGACAGGGAGACCCCATGTCTCCCTACTTGTTTGTCCTATGCCTAGAACGTCTGTGCCAGTCTATCGAAAGCCTTGTACGCGATAAGAGATGGACTCCTTTCAGATTGTACAACAATGGCCCTCTCATATCCCATCTATGTTTCGTTGATGATATGTTTCTTTTTGCAAAGGCAAATGTAAATCAAATGAACACCATTATCAAATGCTTTATTGAATTTGGTTTAGTTTCTAGACAAGCTATTTCAGTAACTAAGTCTTGCATTCACTTTGCGAAGAGTGTACCCAGACGGCTGTGCAAAAGAATATGCGAAGCTAGCGGCTTAACGCAGTCTGACAATATGGAAAAATACCTTGGGGTCCCCTTGTTACACGGGAGAGTAAAGTATGATACTTACAGTGACATCTTAACACGAAATGGCTCTTCTATAAACTCCTGGTCTTCTCGCACACTCAGCCTAGCAGGTCGTGTATGCCTCGCGAAGGCCACGCTTATGGCGATCCCCAACTACAATATGCAAAGTGCCATCCTTCCAGTGAAAATTTGTGACCAGATTGATAGTAGTATCTGAACCTTTGTGTGGGGGAGAAATCACAATAGGCATCCTATGTCACTGGTTGCATGGAACAAAATCACATGTAACAAGGTACATGGAGGATTAGGCTTGAAGTCCATGAGGGAACTCAATATGGCATTGATTTCCAAGCATGCTTGGGATTTAAGTACATGTAGGAGTTCAACGTGGAGTGAAAGTCTCTATTCAAAGTATACAAACTTCAAAAGATGAACCCCACCCCAGATATCAAGGATACAACATGCAGTTTTCAAATACAAGCAATTCATATATGAGAACTCTAGTATGATCCCTATAAGTGGATTGGATACCAATGTCTGGTACGATAAATGGAGGAGCAAAGATTGCACCTTAGCAGAAGTTGTATCCAAACCTATTCCTCTTGATCTCCTTGACTTGAAAGTTTCGAGTCTGGTGAACTTCGAGAACGATTGGGACAATGACTTCCGTAAATAATGGCTTCCTCCAGAGGTGTTGAAAAAAGTTACCAAAATTGCATTGCCATGCTCTACGGAAGACCATGATGCCCGAGCCTGGAACCACACAGCCTCGGGTACCTTCTCTACCAAGACTGCCTATGATGTTTTCAGGATGGACAAGGACGTCAGAACTTCAGGAAAATGGGATATCATATGGAAGGCCAAGGTAGCCATGAGAGTGAAGATGTTCCTATGGCTAGTTGGACACGATGCTATTCTAACAAATAGCCAACGAGTTGTACAAAACTTAATGATGGACAGTTCATGCCCCCATTTGCAGAGCAACAGTAGAAACTACACTTCACATCCTACGGGACTGCCGATTCACAACCAAAGTCTGGAAAAATACTCTCGATCGAAGGACATGGAGCTCTTTCTTCACTGAACCAGATCTATGGAATTGGCTAGCTAAGAACATGTCACCAGAAACTCCCCATAACATCCTATTTATGATAGGCTGCTGGGAATTATGGAAGGCAAGGAATCACAAGGTCTTCGAAAATACTGACCGCCCAAGCCGGTGCATATCTTTTATCATACGCAAGGAGACAACCTATGCCATGAGGGCATGGGAAAGAGATTGTGAAAGCGAAGAACATGATTCAACCATCCCCACAACTTGGAGAAAGCCACTAGATATAAATCTGAAAATCAATACTGACGCCACCTATAATGCGAGCACGAATCAACCGTCTATAGCCGTGGTCTGTCATGATAAGGAGGGTCACTGGCGAGGCGGATGGGGAAACAAGGTCGATGCAGAAAGCGTGCTTGAAGCTGAAATCCAAGCCATTAAGTTGGCACTGGAAGTGGGACAAAATTTGGATTGTGATGGGATGTACTTTGAAATAGATTGAAAAAGGGCGTGCGAGGCTATCCAGGGTGAGATTTCCGACAATCCAAAGCTTGCTAGATGGCTGGTGGAAATGAAGAGGAAGTGGAAAACAAAGCGGCAGTGCTCGAGTATCAAAAGAGAGGGGAATGAAGCAACTGACCGACTAGCTAAGCATCACCAAAAAAACCACAGTGGATTCTATCACTATAGAAGTCCACCTAATGATCTGGTTGAAATCCTCAAACGGGACGGTAGCAATACTACCGCAAATGTGTATGATGTGTATAATGTAACTGCACTTGATATGGCTTGCAGGAGAGGGCCAGGATGAATAAATAGCCCTCCGACTTTCTCACAAAAAATGTTTTGAAAAGTTACAAAATTCTTTTGTAGAATCCAAATGACAACCACAAATACATTATCATTGCGATAAGTTCATAAATGGGATAAACTTCAAATTTGGTTTGGGACCTTTGAGAAGTGTTCTCAATGGTGAGTGTAAAAGTCCTTGAAAGACCATATCTAGTTGAACCACTCCAAATACGCCTAAGGCTAAAATTGGATGCTTACTTGAAGTATGCTAATGATGCCTAAGACATCAATAACCTTATGCTGAGCTATATGAACTATGAGTTGCATAAATAACTTGAAGCATGGACATTTTTGATATAGTTATACATCTCAAGAATCATGTAAAACATGGAAGGTATAATGTATTTAAAGCAATGTTTGAGTATAATCAGACAGATGGAAATCAAGTATAATCTCATATGCTCAATATGATTGTGCATATAGATTAACTATGATTTATTATAGGTCAAGACTTGACCAAACATATGATTCTACAAATCGTTGTGTGAATCATATAGCCAATTTATCAAATGTTGAGAAACTTGGTAAAACCATTGTCTGGAGTGCTTGGCATGTTGATGCCAAAGCATGAATGAAGAAAGGACAAAACCTGTGATAATGATCAGCAGAGTAAAGTCCATTGACTAAATTAAGGTAAGGAAGTGTTCTGAAACCAAGCTAAGGTCCAAATCTTCATCACTCATGATATGGAGAAGAGATAAGTGTAAAAGGGGATATGTCCTTTTTACCTATAAAGATAAGGAAAGAAAGTGCCACCATTGTCACCTGTTTGACATTGGAAATGGAACTAAAATCTTCATAGAGGATCTCGGGCAGAAGAAAGAGATAGTGATCTCCACTCCAGGACCTGTGAGGAAGTAAGCTAGAAACTATACAGATCAAGAGTTGCTATCATTATAGTTACATTATGACATTCATGGGCATGTAATAGAATTAGTGAATTTCTATTATACACCTGCCATCAATGAAAACATCATACATCTTATATGGTCAAGAGTGTTATGGAGTGATGTTTCATTTTAAAGATATGATCTTTAATGGAAATGCTTATGTCTCACTAACTATACTTGATAGTTAAAGAGACAAATGTGTGTGACACATGTAATGAATGACATGATAACTCAAGCTTTAATGCCTATAGCTTAGTCATCTGTAGTGCATAAATGAGAATTGCATTTCTAGAAATCCATATGATGGTTATCTAGACTCATTTTGGTTATTGAACCAATAGAGACATGCTAATCTCATTCATTATGAAATATGACAAAGGTTCTTCACTAGATGTAGTGGGTGAACGATTATTCTATTAAGGATTATACATATTGATTTATATAGACCTTTTAGAATAAATGATAAAGGTAATCAATAATACTTCAATATATTTATTGATGACCTCAGTAGATATGGTAGTTTGTATTTAATAAAATACAAACATGAATCTTTTGAAATGTTCAAGGAGATCATAAATGAAGTACAAAACAAACTTGTTATAAGTATTAAATTTCGATATGATCGATATGGAAATACTATGAATCAAGTGTTTGAGGACCTTCTGGAAGATCATGATAATGAATCATGATGGACTCCATCTGAAAAACAATGATAGTGTATCATGAGAAGTGTATCAGAAAGAAGGAATCACATCTTGATAAGTCAGAGTACGATTACTAGCTAAAACTTCAAATTTCCTTTTGGGCACATGTTGTACACTGGGAATAAAGAGAACCATGAAATGTTGTGGAACTCAAGGTTCCTTAAGTAACACATAAAACTCATGGTTCTGGTTGAACACACTTAGAGAATGAATGATATATGATATCTTATGGATAAGAAGGCAGTGAGTTGATCATATGATGAGTCAACAACCTACCTAGAAGCTAATGAGAGCCAAAAATTGAGATATGGCTTGAAGCCATGAAATTGAAGGTGGAACCCATGTACATCAACAAAGTATGACCTTGGTTGATCCATCTATAGGGGTAAAACCCATAGGGTACTTTTGGATTTTCAGGAAGAAGACTGACATGGAGGGTAAGTTGGTTGAAAAGAGTTTATAGAATGTTCAAGGTGTTGAACATGGTGAAATATTTTTAGCAGTTACCATGGATAAATCCATCTGGATAATGCTTTCCATTGTAGCTTAATATGACTATGAGATTTGGCATATTGATGTTAAAACCACATTCCTTAAATGGAATATTGGGCATGATGTGTGTAACATAGCCTAAAGGTTTTATAAATCCAATAATGCAAATAAAGTCTATAAAACTGCATAGATATATCTTTGGATTGAAGCAAGCACCTCAAAACTGGATCATCAATTTGACAAGATAGTCAAAGAGTTTGACTTGAGCCAGAATAAAGATGTAATGTGTGATTATAAGAATTTAGTGGGAGCATATATATTTTCCACATATTGATGGGGAGTATCATCCTTATACTACAAAATCGGGAAACGAAGTGCATTCTAAAGGGTTTTTAGAGAAGCATCCTATGTGATAGGAATCAAGATCTATAGATATAGATGAAGAGGGCTTCTTATCCTGGAAAAAAGAACATACTTTGGCTAGTTGTTGAATGAGTTCAGCATGGTGAGAGAAAACTTATCCATGTTCCATGGAGTTAGTCTCTCAAGATCCAAGTGTCCCAATTCTTATGAAGAATAAGGAACACATGGATAGATACCATATGCATTCACAAATGGATCTATCACATATGAGATCATCTCATTATCTTGTATGTATTAGACATGATAAGAAAATATGAACTAATTATCTTGTATGTATTAGACATGACAAGAATATACAAACTCATCATCTTGTATATATTGGACATGAAAAGAAGATATGAAATCATCATCTTGTATGACAAGATGATATAAATATCTAGTTATCTCATATGTATTAGACATGACAAATGGATATCTATCAAACTCTAGTAAGAGTTACTGGAATACCATGAAGGACATCTTTGTGTACTTGTGAAGTACTAAAAGTATTAGTTCTTTAGTTATGGTAATAAGGAAGAGTTGGGTGTATAGAGTTACACAGATGCAAGCTTCCGAAATGACAAAATTGTGTTTGACCTTAGAATAAGAATTTTTAGTTGGAAATGTTCCAACATAAAACAATTGATTAATTCTACAATAAGAAGCTGAGTACCTTAGTGTCACAAACATTGTAAAGGATATTGTATGCATCTAGAAGTTCATATGGATGAACTTATCAGAGGTTCCGACTATTGGTGACTCAATTGTTATATTGTGACAACAATGGAGTTGTTGGTTAGACAAAGGAATTTTAGATAGCATACTATGACACTTCCATCTCATACGAGTTGTCGTATAGTGAGGGGATGTGAAACATACAATATACTGACTTGAAGCAAATGTTTCTTACCCACCATAAAAGCACTTGTATAGTAGAAACATGGTTGATTGGCTCTAAGTGTAAGTGGGAGTTTGTTGGTATAGTATGCCCTGAGAGCCAATCATGTGATGATTGCAATGAGGCATATGATACTTGATTTGATAATGATAAAGGTAATTCTATCTATTATGTTGGTCTCACTCATGAGATGATGACACATACATGATAGATGTCTAAAGAATGATGTGGCTTGATGACATGTCTTCAGGTTAAGGACCTGAACAATGAGACCATATGCATGATAAGAGTGCATACATTCTTATTATGTCCCTATTCAGATATTTTTGATTTGTGAGAGAACCACCCCCGCACGAGCGCCACTTTTGTGACCCCCGCAGGCGGTGTAAACTCTCGGGGACCCTGCCGCCCATACCGGGTATCCCAATTCAGTCGCATCGTTGGCCGGCCGACGTGTGGGCTAATTCACTTCTGGGGCATAGCCAGGAGTCGAACCTGTGACCTCTCGCAGAGGCCTTGCGAGCCGCACCGCCTGAGCTACGCCCCACCGACCCTATTCAGATATTACTCTAGAAGAAAAATAGATAACAATAATACATAGGACTAGAGTGTGTGTTGAATGATGATAGAGTCTCATTAGTCATGATATATGATATCAAGTCAAGCACACAAATTTATGTTAGAGAATAGTATATCGGACAGACCCACCTTGAGAATGATACATGGATACCATGGAATGGTAGTCACAATCGTCTCTCATAGTGATGGTGATGATTGTGGTTCTTAGACCTGAAATCACTACACTCATCACATGTGATTGGGTAGGCTTTGACATCATCAAACATAGTCCTAAAACATGGATTGTTATAACAGTGATGATTGGGTGACTTTGACACATGCGGACTTGACTGTGAGTGATAGATATGAGATTTGTCCCTCCTACAAGGAGTATGATATCCATGGCCCCTTGATAAGCAAGACTAAGAATGGTATGACCATTCTCATGTGATTCAATATATGATATGTGAATTCAAATGCATCTCAGATAGTCTTCTCTAGGTCAAGGAACATGGATATAATGTTCAAGAGGATGGTGTTCCATTCCTCGAGTTCAATATGGATGTCAGAGATAAAGGAACTATACGATCACAATAACAATAATCACATATTGTAGGTTGAAGTTGTTCTCCAACTTTTTGAGTTACTTGGGTAGCAATGATGAGTTACTAGATTCTGCTCATTTCTTGTGATGTCATAAGTTGTTATGAACATTCACTGCCAACGTAAATTGGAACATGTAGAGTCACACACATAGGATACCCCTAGAAGAGGAGATTGTCCATGAATGATGTTTAGATTGAGACTAAAGGTGTTTAGGTACTCAATTAAACATACAATTGGTTGAATGGAATCAGAATTATCAAGTTCAACTATTGAACTAGCTGGTTAGAGTGTCAGGTTAATCGGAGACTGCATTGGCAATGTGAGGACTGCCAACCGACCGGTTCACCCTTGTGAGCCGATCGGTTGGTGTGAGCCAACCGACCAGTTCACTTGGTGAAACAGGTGGCTCACAGTTCTGCCAACTGAGGAAATAAGGATTTGTCCAGGTGGAAGAAAACTTTCAGGTTTCACTTGTTCAATTCAATTGGAATAAGGATTAATCTTTGCATTAATTGGAAATGATTGAGGAAGGTCAATTATGGGAAATTTTGGGAAGTGAAATGACTGGTTCACTGGGTGAACCAATCAGGTCACCTTCCTAAATGATTGGTTCAGTTATGAACCGATCAGCTCACCTATTCAAATGACCGGTTCAGTTATGAACCGATCAGTTCTCCTGCCGCAGTACAAACTATTCATAGAATTTCCAGATGCTTCTACTCTCAAACAAACTGGGAACCTTGACCCTACTCTCTACTATAAATAGTGGGGTACTGGGGGCTTCTTAGAACATAGAACTCAGGACATCAATTGCTCTGGAAAGTTGTTTTTCACTCTTGTTCTGGTAACTGAGAGAGCCTAAGTAAGTGATACCCTACTAGGGAGGCACAGTGAGGGAAATACAACTACAAAAAAGCAATCTGAGTTCAGGATAGCAGGTTGGTGCTTGTACACCAACAAGAGGGTTGTCTCCTTCTTGCCAATTCTTCTGGAACGACAAGAGTTCCAGGTGGTCTGTGTGGACTATCTTCAGAGGTAGGAGATGTTTACTTCTAGGAGGACACATCAGCTGTAGTCTGTGGTGGAGACCAGAGTCTATGGTGAAGACCAAGAGCTACACAGACACCATCCAAGACATGGCATTGAAGACCACATATGTTATGAGGTATTGTCATTGGGCAAGCCCCAGGACTTGGTATATCTCACTAAAACCATTGTTCCCATTACATAGTCATTGATGCGATCTCCTGTTATGGGTTAGTGGCTAGTAAAATTTTTGTTTCCACTGCCTACTCTGAGGCCATAAAACCCAACATTCTTTGAATTTGATTCTCTTAACATGCTACCTCTTTGTCTTTTCTTTAGATATTTGCATTCTTGTATGCATCCATTCTTAGTTCTTCAATTTCCTAGAGTTGTAGCAATCTTTTCTCCCCTGCTTTCTTTAGATCATGGCTGAGGAATTTGATCGGCCAAAGTGCTCTATGCTCTAATTCTATAGGTAAGGCACAATATTTTCCATTAACTACCTTGAATGGGGTAGTAACAATTGGAGTCCTGAAAGAAATCTTGTATGCCCATAGTGCATCATCTAATTTTAATACCCAATGCTTTCTTGAGTTGGATACAATCTTCTCTAAAATAGCTATCAGTTGCCTATTAGAGATTTCCACCTGACCTAAAGTTTGAGGATGATAGGGTGTGGAAAACTTGGCTTGACTCCGTATTTTTTTTTATAAAGTTGTTGATGTTTCTTTCATTGAAGTGGATGCCACCATCAGATATGATTTCTCTTGGGACTCCAAATCTGGGAAAAGGGGAATTCTAAAATAGTTTTGTCACAGACTTGGCATTTGGTGATTGAGTGGGGATTTCCTCTAACCACTTGGATACATAATCACATGCTACTGGGATGAACTTGTAGCTACATGAGGTGGGAAAAGGGCCCATATAATATTTTCCCCACACATCGAAGACCCATATCTCTAGAATTGAATTTAGCGGCATCTCATCCTTCTTTGAAATACCTCAAGATCTTTGACACTTGTCACAAGCTTTAACAAATGCATTCACATCACGGAATAGAGTTGTCCAATAGAAACCTACTTGAAGAATCTTGGTTGAAGTCTTATCTGCTCCAAAGTGTCCCCTATAAGGAGAGGAATGATAATCTGAAATCACACTTGCAATCTTTTCATTGGGAATGCATCTCCTAATAAGACCATATGCACATTGCTTAAACAATAGGGGATCGTCTCAATAACAGAATTTGACATCATGAAGGAATTTTTTCTTCTGTTGATATGTGAAATCTGGAGGAAGGCATCCAGTGGCTAGATAGTTTGCAAAATTAGCAAACCATGGCATATCAAGAGAATTTATCACATACAACTTCTCAATGGGTAGATTGTCATCAATTGGAACCTTGTCTTCACCACTTGATAAGAGACATGAAAGGTGATCTACTACATTGCTTTTTGCCCCATTCTTGGCTTTGGTTTTCAAGTCAAACTCCTATAATAGTAGTATTCAGTGGATGAGATGAGGCTTGACATCCTTCTTTCTCATGAGATACCTAATTGTGGCATGGTCCGTGTACACAATGACCTTGGAACCCACTATATATTGTCTGAACTTATCAAAAGCATAGACCATAACAACCACCTCTTTCTCAGTTGTGGCATAGTTGATATGTGAATAATCTAGAGTCTTACTTGAATAGTGTATGGTGTGAAGTTTATTGCCTTTCCTTTGCCCCAAAATTGCTCCTATAGCATAATCACTTGCATCACACATTATTTCAAAAGGAGCACTCGAATCTGGTGGCTGGATGATGGGAGCTTAAACTAGAGCATCCTTTAATATCTGAAAAGGCTACTTGGTAGTCTTCATTAAACACAAACTCAACATCTTTGTCTAGCAAAGAACATAGAGGCTTTGCGATCCTAGAACATTCTTGTATGAATCATCTACTACATGTCTCAAGAAACTACAAACTTATTTCACATTTGTTGGAGTAGAAATTTTTTCAATATGTTCTACTTATTCCATATCCACTTCAATTCCTCTACTTGAAATGACATGGCCCAACACAACCCCTGTTTGCATCATAAAATGGCACTTCGACCATTTAAGAATAAGGTTGACTTGTTGACATCTCTACAAAATTTAGTTAGATTCAACAAACAATCAATAAAAGAGTTTCCATAAACACTAAAGTCATCCAAAAATATTTCCATTATCTTTTCAATATAATTAGAAAATATTTCCAACATACACCTTTGAAACGTGTCAGATGCATTACAAATCCCAAAAGGCATCCACCTGTAAGCATATGCCCCATAGGTACATGTGAAAGTGGTATTTTCTTGGTCAGGTGGGTAGATAGAAATCTAGAAGAACCCACTATACCCATAAAGATAGCAAAAGTAAGAATGATGGGCAAGTCTTTCCAACATCAAGTCAATAAAAGGTAAGGGGAAATGGTCCTTTTTAGTGGCTTTATTTAATTTTCTATAGTCAATGCACATTCTCCACCCTATGATTTTTTTTTGTATTAATTCGTCATTTTCCACTTTTAGTATAGCATTTCCTCCCTTCTTGGGTACAACATGTATAGGTCTCACCTAAGGATTATCAGTGATGGGATATATAATTCCTGCATCTTTAAGTTTGAAATTTCCTTTTAAACCACTTCCCTCATATTTTGGTTTAGTATTTGTGGAGGATCTATGCAAGGTTTGGCATTTTCTTCCAAAGGTATATGATGCATACAAATAGATGGGTTCATTCCTTTAAGGTCGTCAATTGAGTACCCCATTACATCTTTATAGATTCTAAGTTTATTTAACAATTGTTGTTCTTATTATTCACTCAATTCAGAATTATAATAACTGGAGAGGTGGAATTTGGGTCTGAGAAACGTGCCTCAACCCCGGTGGGTGGGGTTTTAATTCTACCTTTTTTTTTTTAAGAGGTGTTGCTTTCCTCATTCTTCTTTGATTCTTACTCAAGAATTGGAGACTTTAAAGCTTTATAATTATCCTATTTGATAGTGGCTTTTGTGTTTTGTTCTCCATCTTCTATTTCAAAATTGTCAATTATAGTCTCAACAAAATTATTTTCTTCTTCAAGCAATGTATTAATGCTATCTATCAGAGAAATATATTCCTTAGAGATGGGTTCTTTCATAGCATCATAGACCAAGAACACAAGTGCTTCATATCCAACACTAATGGTCAATTTTCCTTCTCTAGCATCTACAAGACAACCTACAGTACCAAGGAATGGTCTTCCAAAGAGGATTGGGTTTACTGGATCTTCATGCGTGTCTAGGACTACAAAGTCACATGGAATGTAGAACTTCCCTATATGTACAGGTACGTCTTCAACCACCCCTATAGGGTATTTAATTGAGAGGTCAGCCAACTGAATTATCATTGATGTTAGTTTCTAATCTCCCAAGTCTAGCTTTTTCCAGAGAAAAAAAAGGAATCAAGTTGATGCTAGCATAAAGATCAACTAGACCTTTATCAAAAGTTGAATCTTCAATGTTTTAAGGGAGAATGAAAGCACCTAGATCGTCTAGTTTTTCAAGAAATCATTCTAGATTATAGAGCTTAGCCTTTCAGATAACATAGCATTTTTAGCTTGACTAGATCTCCTTTTCTTTGTTAGAATGTCTTTCAAAAACTTAGCCTAAGAAGGCATTTCATCTATGATTTCAACTAATTGCATATTCACATATAGTATATCTAAGATGTCCATAAACTTATTGAACTGAATATCATCTTTGGTATTAGAAAACCTGTGAGGGAAAGGAGCATTAGGATTTCAAGAAGAGTCATCTTGATGAGGATTTCCATCAAATTTATTTCTTTGATTTTCAACCATCTCCTCCATAGTGGTGTCAATAACTTATTCAGATTTCCTTTAGAAGGTGGTGAGGACCCTCCTATGACTGCTCCACTCCTTAGAGTCACAAATTTACAAATTTCCTAGGGATTTTTTTACTGGTTGACTATTAGGAACTTGAAGTTGCTCCTTGGTTGCCTAAGGCTTGTTAAGCTATCTCCTTCTCCAACATTTTGGTATGGGTGACAATCCCATCAACATTAGAAGAAATTTGTGTTATGGCATCCTTTAAGAGATTACTATGTGTCTAGAACTTATCATTCAGATAAATTTGTGTAGTCACAAAAGTCTCAAGAAGACTCTCAGAAAGATAGAATTTTGTTGTGGCTAACTCATTTGTTGAAGCTAGTTGAAATTCCTATAGTTGTTGTTGCTATATCCTAATGGTTGTTGACCGTTTCTATTAATGGGTTGGTGATTGCTCATATGTTGTTGATTTTGAGCTTGACCTTGCTACTGTTAGTTTTGAGAGTTGTTGTTCCTGTAAGAAAAGTTTGGATGGTTCCTCTATCCTAGATTGTGGGTCTCAGATAAAGGGTTGTAGGCTTTTCTATTGCTGATGTTGCCTACTTCATTGGCCAACTCTGGCATCTCTATGGTGTTCATTTGTGGTGCAAAACAAGAATAATAATTGTGACTGGATGCTCCACATGGTTCACACACTTTCTTGACTGCTTGAACAAGATGAGTGGTCATCTTTTTGAATTTTTGAGTCAAACCATCATGTTTGGCTACAATGAGATCTATTGCATATACAGTGTGCTTCTCACTAGATTTCTCAATTAAGCTTGTTGATGTGAAGGGCTGGTTGGTCCTTTCAATGCTCCACTGACTATGGTTGAGTGGCATGTCTTCAATAATAACATTTGCTTTATTGTAGGACTTGTTCATTATTGATCCATTTGCAGCAACATCAGTAGTCATACAGGTGTTGTAGAATAATCCATTATAAAGAGTTTGGAGTAACAACCAATTGGTCAACCCGTGGTGAGGACAAAGACATTGTAGATCTTCAAATCTCTCCAACATATCATAGAGTGTCACACCTTCTTATTAAGTTAAGTTGGTGAGTTGGCTTCTTAGTTGAGCCATCTTGCTTGGAGGAACATACTTGGTGAGAAAATTATGTAACAATTCATCCCAACTTTTGATAGACCACTTGGGAAAACAAGAGAGCCATGCATGCCTTGGCTCAGTTTTATAAAACGAATGGAGATAGGAATAGACATACTCATTCAGATGGAACTATTGACTTGAGAGTTATACATTGTCCATATTTTGATAATGAATTAACCATTCCATTCCTATGTATCTAATATGTTTGTTCAAGTTTAATTTCAGATTTTAGGTACATGAAAAGGATCAAATTACACAAGCCCTAGATTGTTCCAGTTCAAGTCAAATGCAATGCAAGTGTGCAATTTGGGTAATCACTCTAAATGACCTTATATGATTTTAATAATCAATTATATTGATGATTTGAATTGTAACTAAGATGAGAAAAAATTAGGGACACTTAATTCTAAGGTTTAATCACTGTAAAGTCAATTTAGAAAATTTGTCACAGGCTATTCATCGGTCGAGTTGGAAATTCGATCGATCCTATGGTGGATTTTTTGAAGATGACCCATCGGTCGAGTAGCACACTGACAGAACTTGACCGGCCGACTCATTCAGAAAAACTAATTTTAGCTCACTGTCGAGTTTCCCAGAACCAATTCGACCGATTGTTTGAAAATTGTCTTTGTCTTTTAGTTGATCGGTCGAGTTACCTTTATTGAAACTCGACCAAATGAACTGTACAGAAAACGTAGAAAAAGTAGTTATATTTGTTGGTGAGTTGTTTTGGGTGAAAATAGATCCTTTTCATCTTAGAAAATAGCTATATTTTGACCCGAAGTGATCCCAAACTCAATGGAACACCCCCAACTATAAATAGGACCCCTTGGAGTTCATTCCAAGTTTGATCATTCATGATATTCTAAGTCCTTGCTATAGATGAATGTGTTGCAAATCCTTGAGCCCCTTTCTCCCTCTATCTTAAACTTCATTTTGTGATTATGAGTGAGATAGGTTTTAAAATCATTGAAGGTTCCTAATGGATATTCTTCTAACATATCTAGGTGTGTCAACATGAGAGAGAAAAAACTATTGGCATTGAAGAGCCATGATTGTCATGTTTTAATGCAACAACTTCTTCCTATTTCCTTGCGGAACTGCATAGGCCTAGATGTTTATAAACCTATTGCAAGCCTATGTTTATTTTTCAATAAACTTTGCTCAGATGCTATTGATGTAGAAGAATTTAAGAAGCTTGAAGAAGACATTGCTGTCACACTATGCCAGTTAGAGAGAGTTTTTCCTCCAACATTCTTTACCATTATGATGCATTTGCCTATTCATTTAGCTTATAAAGAAAGAGTTGTTGGTTCTGTACGATATAGGTGGATGTACCCCATTGAGAGGTACTTGAAGAAACTCAAGAATTATGTCAGAAATAAAGCTCAGCCTACCGGTTCTATTGCTAGAGGCTATTTGGCAGAAGAATGTTTGACATTTTGTGCTAGATATCTACCTGATTTTGACACAAAATTCACTCGTACTCATCGTAATGTTGATGACTCTCCTATTAGAGTGAGAGTACCGAAACACTTTGATGTGCAAACATTAGAACAATCCCATCGAAATGTACTATTTAATACTGACATGTTCGATGATTACAGAAGGTAATCAATTTTTTTTTTCAATGTTAAATTGTTTCTAATATAGACTAACCACAACTTTTGAATTTTCCAATAACTAGTGAACACATGATAAAGCTTCAAGAGGCTGAACCAAATATCACACTACATGCTTTAGAAAAAAAACACGCAACACAGTTTGCTAGGTGGTTGAGAGAGCATGTAAGTAATTTATAAAATTAATCAAAATTTTATTTTGAAAGAGTATTTAATCCCTTCTTATTTTTATGTTGATAAATTAGGTAATACGTATGCAAATGGATCATTCAAAGGATGTTAGTGAGGAGTTGAGATGGATATCGCAGAGTCCTTCTATAGATGGAATGTCATATGAAGGCTATTCAGTAAATGGATACCGATTCCGCTCAAAACATGTTGATAGTACTTCTACTACACAAAATAGTGGGGTCTACTTGGTGGAAGATACATCTAGTTATGCAAGTGGGAGGGATAAAAATCCTATTACGGCTACAATTACATATTATGGACAATTGGAGGAGGTCATTGAGCTATGTTATGGTCCAGACATAAAAATACCATTGTTTCAGTGTGCTTGGTTTGATGAAAGTTCTTCTAACAGTTTGCGCATTGACAGATATGGTTTCACACAACTCAATTTCTCAAGGAGACACAATCAAGATGAGCCATTCACTCTTGCATCACAAGCAATGCAATGCTTTTATGTAAAAGATCCTGATGATGATAATTGGTTCACTGTTTTGAAACTTCCACCTCGAAATTATTCTGAAGTACCTATCGTTGAGGATTATATGAGTGGGACACAAGTTCATAGTGGTAACAACCACACAAGTGATAATATCTTCTGGTTAAGGAATGATATGCATGGATCATTTGTTGCTAGGGAGCGCGAGGAATAAAGTTGTTTTGATTAGTTGTTGCAAACCTTAGTGAATGATCGTGCTTGCAATATTTTCTTTGTGGATTATTATGTTTTGGTGCAAGGATATTGCCTTGTCATTTGTCCCTTTTTTATCTTATGTAGGATGAGGAATATTTTGTGTTGATGTAATATTTTTCTTTGTGGATTATTATGTATTGGTGAAAAGATATTGCATTGTCATTTGTCTCTTTTTATTTTGTGGATTATTATGTTCTTATAATGTTGTACATTTATTCCATAAACTGTTGGACTAACCTCTTATGCATTGCTACAATTGTTATGTTTTCATCTTATGTAGGATGAGGAATACAAGGTCAACTCTGAGAGTTTCTACAACCCCGCCACAACCCACTACTACTTCACCTACAGTCTCCTCTCCTTCAACTGAAGTAGGATATGAGCATGAGGAACTTGAGGATGAACATGACCATCATAGATATGGAAGGGGCCCTGCAAGTGAGATTAATATAATTCCAAAACTAGGAGAGCAACGACACAAGGTGGAATGGAATGCAACAGGTAATGCAGTTGGAAAGAGCAGTATAAAGTTGAATAGTTACTGTGGCATATTAGCTAGAAAACCACAAATATGGAGTTTAGATCTGCAATGGAGAGAGCAACCACAACTAGCATTTGAAGATAGAAAATCATGCATTGCGGTACTTAAGTAATTACAAAATTTCTTTTAGTCTAGACTTAGTGTATATTTTAAGACTTTTTTATTGTTTTTTAACATCTCCAAATATTTTCCAGAAATTCTTTGATTTGGGAGATCATCCAAATGCATGGAACTATGTAGATGCTCACATTCACAAAGATTTACAAAGTTGGAAGTCATGGGTTAAGAAAGATTACTATCTAAAGTATAAGGATAATCTAGATTTGATGAGGAAAAAGGTTGAGCAAAATGCATCATTAGACATTCGTCAGTTTGACAATCTTGTTAAACAATGGTCTTCTGAGAAGTCTGAGGTAATATCAAATTAATATATAATCATTTATATTTCATGTATAGTGTTTAGTAAGTAAATTTTTTTTGTATAGAAAATTGCTGCCACAAATAAGGTTAACAGGTCAAAAAAACAAATGCATCATACTACAAGATCCAAACCATGGAGTTGTTATAGGGAGGAAATGGTATCACCTTTCACTTTGTATTTATTTCCAATGAGTTCTAAATAAGAAATTGTTTAGCTAGTAGTAATAATCCTATTATATGATTTATGAAAGAAAATTGTGGAAGGGGAGCCAACTCAAAAAGAATTTTTGAAGAAAGTTTATGAGAACAACCCGTTGGTGGTAATTTATTCAATATTTTAATCAATAATATATTAAATTTTCAAATAAAACTTGTCTAGTTTGTACATTGACTTTGTTCAAATAATGGAAGGATGAGATAACTGATATTGTTGAAAATGAAGTTACAAATGGTGAAGTAACTGATCCAACACAAATCGATGAGGTGACGTGTTGTGCCTTCTTGCGTGTAGTCAACCCCGTAAAAAAGAATAGGGTTCGTGGTATTGGACTCGGACATGCCTCGAAAGGGAATACTGGGAAAGCTGCCAAAATTCAGTATGAAATGTTATTGCGAGAAAGTATTGCAAAAGATGTAAGTAATTTAAAAATTTTGTAAGTATCATATGATATTGTCATTATTGTCTTCTAAAAGTATATTTCATTGTAGGATAAATTAAAAGAGGTTACCCAAGAAATGAAAAATATGCAAAAATCTTGATCCCAATTTATAACATGGGTGCAACAAAATCAGGTTGTTTGATGGCAACAATTGAGTATCAGATTAAACTTATTGATATAATATTGCAACATAAATAAAATTTGTTTTATTCTCTTCTATATTTTCAATAGGCGGAATCAGCTAGAAGTACACAGTTTGGCCCGACGAGTGTGTTTCCAAATCTGCCCCCTTCTGGAGTATTTCAATCTTCTGTTGGTACACCATCGTCAAATTTTGGAGCACAGGTACATATTCACAAATTTAAAGAATTTTAAATTTTTATAAATAACAGAAGTTGAAAATGAGAATCTTTCTTTAAAGGCTCAAATGTTTTCAAACAAGGCTTCTCCTGGTGTGTTTTCTACTCAAGCTACCTCAAATGGTATCAATGGGCCAGGGCTAACATTTCAATCTCATGTATGACATTACATACATTTTTTATAACAACTTCTCTAAAATAAACTCCTTCTCATGCTATCAATTTTTTTTGAAGCCACATTTTTTTCAAAATGGGCCTCCGACTGTTTTGTTTCCCGCTCAAGGTAGTGTGAGTGGATCCCAGGTATAAATATAAAATATATATATTACTGATATTTTCCTATTCATGTTCAACTTTATTGAAAAAATAAATTCTTTTCAAGCATCAATATTTCCCAAATGGTCATCCTATTAGGGCGTTTCCCGCTCACGGTGGTACAAGTGAATCACATGTATTTATATAAATGTATTATCAAATGTGTGGTTATTTATGATCATCTTAAATTGAAAATTTAAATTCTTTGTCAGCATCAATATTTTCCAACTTCAACTCGTACTGGTGTGTTTCCGGCTCATGGTGGTACAAGTGGAGAAAATCATGCAAGGGATACTGCAACGGAAGACGTTCATAATGCTTGAAGAATTGTTATGAAGCCTCACAATTTCATGGATATAGATAGTATTTAGAAAATGTGTTTGAGATCCATAGGACATTAGATCATATGTTCCACCTTGTAGTTAACCATTGTCAATCTATCAGAATACTCATTCACCTCATTCTTTGTATTCTTCTTCTTTATCATATACTAAACTTTTCTTCTTACCATTCTTTTTTTTTTCACTTACTCACATAGTTCGTTCTTAGTTTTTCATATTATTTGGTATTTTCTTGACATTTTAATTGATGTTTATCAACATGTGAAGCTTCCATGGATTCCATGAGATCCACATTTTAAATTTGTTTTCTAGCTGTTCTTTCCATGTAATTGCTACTGCTATCATGACATGATATAGAAGAGAAGACTTGTGTGTAGTAGCTGCCATATGGAATTGGAGGGTTCTCAATGGCTGTGTTTGGGAGAGTTGCGGTGGTATCTATACCAACTCTGTTGATGTTGGTGCTGATCTAGTAGGCAAGGTTGGTGCTGATCTATACCAACTCACTTGCCTCCTAAAAATTAAAAATGCCTAGCCCCCCCAGGCCCCTATGGGAGCACCTGGCTGTCTATACAACCTCCTAGACTTTGTATTGTACTTCATATGCACATTTGTTGATTTTTTTGAATGTCTCATAACTTGTAATTCTGACTTAGGTTGTTAGACTATGTGCAAATTCAAGAGAAGTTGTCAGTTATCATGTTGAGCATTTGACTCTCCATTACCATGTATTGTATTTTTAGTCCCTTTTTACGAGTAAATTGCATCAAATCGGTATCTTTTGTTTCTTACATATACCATTATGTTGATGAGACTTTTCCAAATCTCCTAGTTATGAAATGGGCTATGGATGTGTAAAGTAGTTCCTTGAACTCATCTTCAATAATGCAACTTAAATTCACATAGTAGGTTTTTCACTTGGTCCATGAGGTGTTTGTCAGTGCCCTGACCTCAGAACCTATTCTTTGTTTTTATTAGCTCATCAACAACTCTATAAAATCAATAGAATAACAACATGTTCAAAAGTTAAGCCATTTCTTGCTAGAAACAATCGTTGATACCTAACTTGAAATATGCAGAGCCTATCTGAAAACAATCTGTTGATCCCTCAAGCTTAAAATATGAAGAGACTTTCCATTGTGTATCTTATCCATTCAGGGAACCCCCCCAGTTGAATGAAATAACAATGTCTATATTGTAACTTCTGAATAAGTGACATTCAGAGAAATAGTATATCATGTTAATGTAACGGGCGAAGTACCATTTTCTTGTTTTTGTTGAATACCTTTGTTATATACTACATATACCTTCTAAGATCTTTATATTTCCTGATTTGAGTTACATCCTTGTGCTACAACATCTTCTGGAGTATAATGACCATGCTGATCTTAGTCATGAAGATAGGGAGCAACTTATTGAGGATCTGGTGCAATTTGATTGAATGATGTTACTAATAAATGATATTACCATGATTTTAATCCATTATATCTTATAAAGACTTTAGGTCAGGGAGATAACTTCAATTTGGCAAATAGATGAGCTGAGACGGCACAAGCCCACACCTGTAGATGAAGCAAGGGTAGGTAACCTATTAATTAGCTTCTATGAGATGATTTCCTATCAAAGTTGTTTCCCCTAATTGGAAAAAATGTGGTTGTTTCCCCTATCAAAGTTGAATTTGGTGCTTCATCTCAGTTTTTGAATGATTAAGACTTGTAAGAAATTCCTTGATCTCCTTGTTTAGGTATTCTAGTACCCTCAAGAGCATAAGCTCCATCCAGTTCCGACCCAATAAAAAGAATAAAAAAGGTACATGAGAAGTTTCCCATGGTGAAGGCATTCCAATATGCATGCTATTATTGGAGTTAGTTTGTATATATAGGTACGTGCTTGAAAATTACCAAAATAAGGAAATAAGAGGGGTAGAAAGGTACCTCATCATGTGCATGCACAAAATGGGAATGTTGGACAGTGGAGAAATCACAAAGGTTGGTTATCCCAACTTCCTGAAGCATCAAGCATCACTTGAAGCCAGGAATCAAACCATTTACAAAGGAACAAAGGATATACGCCTACCACATATATATCCACACTGTTACAAACTTAGAAAAATAGAAATGTCTCATAGAGTCTTACACAAGCCTTCCCTCAAGATTCCATGTAGACAACAATCAACAACAACAACTTCAAAAAATATCAGTCATCACGGGATCTTTATGAGCTAACCACTTTGACATAGATAGCAGCAACTTCACAACCTTTCAATATCTTCTTTAAGGCATCACCTACAAGCCTCCTCCTCCAATGTATATTCGACATGCATTGTAGGAGAAGCAGATCACTTCAGAATGTAGAGCCTAGTACCAACTTCCTTAAGTCCAAGACATAGCAACAAAGCTCCAAATCTAAAATTTAGAAGCTAGTCCAGTATCAGTGGTTGTAGGCTCAATTACATAATCCGATATACTCAATCACTTCAAATAACTATTTGACCATCCCAGGAGAACCCTTAAAGCAATCAATCATAGTGAAGATGCCACATCAAAAGAAACCTCATCAAAATAGTGGCACCTTCTAGTACTTTCCATGACTGCTAATTTAATTCTTTGAGTCTATACCCATGACTAGACATTGGATTATTATAGGTTAAAGTAAATAGTGCTTAAGTGAGAGTTTGTGCTTGGACTGCAGAGTATTGCCAATTATTGTGTGTGTGTGGTGAGAACTTGTCTTTCTTGAAGATGCAGGGAAACATACATCAAGAATGTTATTCAAGCTCGATCATTCAACACCTTCGATAAAAGTATGAGAATCATGTGGATTTATACCAAAGAAACAACATATAACATGCAGTAGTAGCATGCATCATAGGAGGTGCACATGCAATTAATATTTTATCTATTATGAATATTAGAATTCATAAACTTCATTGTAATCATGGCTTAACTTCTAGATTACTAAAGAAGTTGCAACATGATAACCATGATACATATGATGAATAGAAATCTAGATAAAATAGAGAAATAAGATGCCTTCAGACATGTAGTATACTCACTTGATATTTACTATGATACATGATCTGCAAACTTTATCTAGATGTTTGTTGTTGTCATTATAGAGCATCAATTCTTGCATTTGGTTTTCTTCCTGATGCTTTGCTCATAGCTAAGAAATTAGTTATGAATTGTCGAAGACCTGCATTATGGGATTTTCAAAGTTTGAGGTAATCTCACAACCTGTGCCAATCAATCAATACCATAAAAACAGTTGTTGATAATTCCTCAGGAAAATTATATTCCTGCATATGTAAATAATTTCTGCATATGTAAATAATTTGAAATTTGAAAATTATATTCCAGCATATGCCAATCAATCACAACCTATCCAAGCACAAACTCTATAGAAAGTATTCCTGCATATGTAAATAATTCCTCAGGAAAATTATAAATCAGCTGTTGATTGAGAAAGAAGTTAATTCCATGAGAAATAAATGGAACATGTATGAATATTTTACTAGTAACTAGTACATTGTGCCAACCATCTTAAGAAATGGACTTTACATCAAATAAAAATAAAATTGTTACCTAAGAAGAGTTAGTGTGCCGTTTAGATCAACTATTTGCAGACATGTACCTCAAAGATAATTTAGAGGATCTATAACTAGACCCCCTCTTCCATCCAGTAGTAATATCTACCTCCACTAGTTTATAATGGAGCCTCAAGGATTCAATATCTACTCTTGTCTATCTGTAGTTTTTTACCCCCAAAAAACACATATGAGAATACTTTTTGGAATATAGAATCATGAAAGCTATAAACATATTAGATACCTCCCAGAAAGCTAAGATCATCCAGTAAGAATTTTTCAAGAAAACAATGTATCAATTTAATGGAGACTTCATGGCTTGAACAAGTATATGTGAGAATTACTACTGAAAAGATCAATGAACACTTTCATCTATAATTTAGTACTAGGAAACCTCTTTTCATGAGTTGGCATGAATCAAGCATAGCAGAGAAGAACAATATTTTTGTAGATGCAAGTGAATACAACTCTAGCAGCATGTAGATGCATATTTTTTCAAGCACCAAATTCAACTTTGATAGGGGAAACAACTTTGATAGAAATCCAACTAACAACGATTTTAATAAATGTCTCATGAGAATATTTTACTTGTTGTTGTATTCTTCTTACCATTCTTTTGTTTACATAGATTGTTTAGCCTACTGAATTGCTATTGATAATCTTCCATTGGTTGACATGTCTCTAATAATATTTGTTACAGAAACGGAAAAGTTATTCTCAACAGTGGAGATAGGTGGAGATAAATCTTACATTCATGTTAACTCTGCTTCTACTATTAAGTTGGCTAATGGTGAACCACTACTGAATCCAGACCAACCAGAAAAGCACTCGAGACAGTGTAGAAAATCTTGAGAGCTAGGTACTGCAACTGAAAAGTGCAAAGTTTGTCATTGGTTAAATGAATGATAAAGTCAAAATGTCGATATATACTTACATTGAAATTTGTATCGAATAAGGGGAAAAGGCCGATGTCCTCCCCTATGTAATGAACAATTTTTCTATGTGAAATAAAAAGGAATGTTTCAAAAGAGTGATTTGTTATGGTTGTTGTATCTTATTAACTAAATTAGTTTATTAAAATATTCTTTGTGCCTGATAGAAGCCACAAAAATATTACTTAATGAAATATAAGAAAGTTAAAACCTCATTGACAAATAGGAAAATATAGATCACAATTGTAATTCATGATAAAATAAGTATATTTATGAAGGCCCTAGAAACCTCATTGAAAGTTGTGAAATTAGCCTTCACAAATGTATTTGGGAGGCCTGGGAATTATTTTTGTGAAGGTCAAATAATTCTTCAAAAAAAGTATTTGTGAAGGCCCTAAAACCTCATTGAAAGTTGTGAAATTAGCCTTCAACAATGTATTTGGGAGGTCTGGGCAATTTTTTGTGAAGGTCAAATAGTCCTTCAAAATAGTATTTGTGAAGGCTACAGTCTCTCATCAAAGTATTTGTGAAGAGGCTTTTAGAGTAGGACTTTTTGTGAAGGAATGGCCTTCAACCGAATTTTTTATTGAAGGAATTAATATACATTTGTGAAGGAATGATCCTTCACAAAAAGTTACATTTCCTGTAGTGAATCCGAGCTATGAATGATTAGTTATGAAATTAGCAAAAACACTTACTTTGGGCCAATGGGAGCGCGCCACGTCGCTCGAATCCATGCAATGATGCTTGCTGCTTGAAGAACATTTTGAAATGACATGATTGCCCCCACTTAACCAACTGGCCCTAGCACAACGCAGAGGGTAGAATCATCTAATCGTCTAGACCTCCTTCTTCCTCGCGTGTTTCCCTAATTCCGCCGACCTGTAGCGCCTCGAGGGAGCTTTCCTCCTCCAACCTTTGACTCCAGGGCGCCGGGGATGGTCCCTTAGCCTTCGCCTCCCTCCGACATGTTCCCACGCACCTGATGGTGCCCTAATCTCGCAGCCATAGCGGCTGGCCAACGCTGGTCGGGCCTGCCATCTACGGCCGGCCTGGCAACCGTGTTGCAGGTGTCTCATGAGGGTGGCGGGAAAGGAAGGATGGCCAACCACTCTAGATTGTCGTGGTCGCTTCTTTGTTCCATTCAGATCCCTCCAAAGATGCTAGTTGTCACCGAGGTAGATCCATGTGTCCTTTGTTAGGGTTTCGAACTCAAAGAAATAAGAAGAAGATGAGGAAGGGAGAGAGAGAGGTGGGATCATTCTTCACTCGACCCAAGGGAATACCCCTTATATAGGGGAGTGTACCCACATCCAGAGACGTTGCTCCAAGAGAAATAGAGTCCCACTCTTTAAAGGAAACTTGTCCCTTCAAGGAGAAGCAAGCTTTCTCTCTCCTCACTATCCCTTTTATTTTTATTATTTCTTGGATAAATAGAATTAAGAAAATCATCTCACTTATTTTCTTTATTCCTGCCTTTTACTCTGTTGGCCACGAAAATATATTTCCATTAAGTAGAAAATACTTCCTTCTTTACAATACCACATAATCCGTTAATTATGTATCATATTATTTTCCTATTTGACATTAATGATATTTTCTCTTTCCTCTTTCTTCATTGGGACTCTTTGGATCCCAAGAAACTCTATTATTTCGAAATCCTTTTTATTGGATACTCATTATCCTTCTACATGCATCTAAATGCATTATTCTTCATTATCTTGCTTTATTTCTTATTAAAATATTTCCTTTTGTGGATTTCTCTTTATTTCTCTTTTTATTTTCCTCATTGGTATTTCTTTCAACATTAGGAATCCTTGGGATACGAAATTCCACCCAGGATTACTCAATTATCCCTCTTTTCACTTATTTTCCACATTTCATCACTGTTTTCAATTTATTTCTTAATAAAGAAATACTTAATTAATCTTTTCTTTTCTTATTGCCTTTTCTTTGCAACTTTGGACTCCTTGGAACCCAAAGAATCCCAAGAGGCACGAAATCCATCCTTGTATTGCACTATTTTGCCTTCCAGAGGTTTCCACATCTCTCTTTTCTCAAAAACTCAATTATTCATTTATTAATTGAATTTCCTTGTTATTGGGCCCAATAGACAATAAAGCCCACAACACAATCATCAAGGCTATTGTAAACAAAATCCATTTATTCAAAAGAAATTATATCATTATTTGTTCCAATATCTTTAATGTGAGAAATTACATTCCTCACCAAAGGAACACAAAAATTGGGGTTGTAACATCCTTCCCCTCTTATAAGAATTTTGCTCTTAAAATTCTATCAAGCAAACAAACAGTTCAGGATAAGCCTTTCATACGTCCATCGGGGCTCCCATGTGGCATCACCCTTTCCATGGTGCTTCCCAAGAACCTTCATTCTTCCATCTGAGTTCTTTCTTACCTTGGTATATCATACCCTCATAGGTGACTCAGGACATTTCAACCTCTCAAAAGTTGAATAGGTTAAGGGCTCAACACATGGTTTGGATACCTTACATAGTGCTCTAGATCGGAATCATGGAACACATTATTCATAATGTTATCCTAAGGGGCAAGGCTAAACACAACCATCTCCACCAATCTATCTCAAATGGATCCATGTATTGGGGACTCAACTTACTCAGTTGTAGCTTAGAGGGGTCGAATTTTCACATCACATATTCTCCCATAGTGAACTGCATGTCAGTCTACTTTGCATCAGCTCGTGACTCATGTCACCACTGGGCTCTCTCTCTCAGCCATTGCACGATCAAAGTGACTTCATCTGCACACACTGTGGTTCTTTTCTGACCTTCGCGAGGTCTCCTTCACCAACATCATCTTAATGAAGTGGTGACCAACACATCCTCTCTATAAGACTTCTTGCATCCCAATAAAGGTTATGGTGGTTAACATCACATCTTAAGAATTGTCTCTATGTATCACCTTGAATGAGCACACATGCTCTCATCAGACCCTCTAGTCTGGATCATATGTCCATTAGTACGGGGCGATAAAATATACTATTATTGAGTTCTTCATGTATCTACTTCCACCTTATGGAAGTGAACCTTGGTCATACCCAAGAACTTCTGAACTCGCATCATGGTATGGTCAAACCATCTTTCTCTCTTAAGTAGTTCAACAAAATCTGTCTCGTGACAATACTCTTCCTTTCTCATGTCATCTAGGTAAGGTGATCTACCATAACCCATATTGGATCTCAACCTTCCTTGGTCTAGGGGGAGACTCAAGACATACACAGTGATGAACTCCCATTCCCTCTCGGGAACTTTTTATACTTTATATCCATGCACTGGGTTACTAGAGTTCGTCCTTCACCTCCTGGCTTGCATGGCCACATGCTACATGCATCAGGCATCCAAAGCACTACCATCACTTACTACGGTGTACGGTGATCTTAAAATCATGATTTCTTGTATGTCATGATTCCTCAAGAACAATTCCTCAGAAACCCTAAACCACTTTCATTAGGGTTTCATCACTTTCCTTTCCAAAGAAGTACCTCTGAGGTTCTACAACCATCCATTCACTATATTACGGACTAGACTGGCTGACCAAACAATCATTAACTTGTTCAACAGATCTAATTACATCAGAGTATTAGCCAAACATGTCTCCTTTCCAAACTTAGGGTTATCCTAACAACCTCTTCTAGCTTCTAGCCAACTAGTTAGATACATCTCAACCAGAACATCCATTACCACCTCACATCCTTAGGTATTAGGTAACATTGAAGACATACACCTCCATATATTCTACTTATCATCTCATCTCAAACTCTAAGTCTATCTTCATCTAGAACACTCTGAGATCATCCTCTTAGTTATCATGCTCCACCTTGTGATTCCTTGTAACACTTGCAAAAATCCACCGAGTTCAAGATAAAACATCCTCATAAGATGACTACACTACTCCTCTTAGTGTTTATAAACCATCCATGTATCTTTCACTTCACCAAGGTATGTTATCATCTCTGTCCTCATACCTTGTAGAAACGTTCCAACCCGCATCATCTTTTATCCTTGGTGGTGGCATGCGTACTGTCCCATCTCTCCCTTCCATAACAAGAGGAAATAAGCATTTGGAAGCTGTCCCAACACAAAGTTCTTCTTGTTCCAAGAGTAGAGATGATACATCCCACATCGCCCGTACACCTTCAATTCTAAGTTGAAACGTGCAACTTATGTCTCTACATCACAACCATCTCAATGTCAAAGTTACTTCCATGGAAAACTGGTCTCGAACCTACTGGGGTTTACACACAATCCTTGGTCATCTCCTCTGGGTCTATAGGGTGCCGACACTTTTGGGGTCATCCCTCTTCCCTCATGCATCCAAAGAGTGCCCTACTCATCTGCCCTTTGGGTCCCATGAGTTCATGAAGGTGATCAATCTCCTAACTCATGGCCCTCAGACAATGATAGATGTTACCTCCCGACCCTATGGTCAAGTGCAACTAGGGAATTAGGAAACTCCTTCCATTAGTCTCATCCCTACCTGACCCTAGGATAGACTTAGGGTTCCATTATAGTACATGTTAAAGTTAGAACCTTATCCAATCCTTCATCTCACCCTGCATTCATGACTGACTTTCATCCCTTGATAGGGATCATGGCAGCCTGCCTACCTTGGTCAAGCCCCATATTTGTTACCTCCATGGTAACACATCCACATGCACATAGAGATGGTTATCTATGGGCCTATAGGTTCATCCTCATGCCATGTACTCTTCACTTAGCTTCTCCAGTATGAAACCTCCTTAGGTCACCACAAAACCAACCAAACTGGTAAACTCCCTACCAAAGGGTCCCTCTACCAGGATGGGAGGAAACGACACCTTGATAACAAAGGTTGCAAGCATCCTTAGGGTTTATATTCACATGAGCATGCTTAATCCAGAAACTACTAAGGCACAAGCGTACCTACTAAGCCATGCTAGGTCACACTTGTTCTCATCCTCAACATTAGATCAACTTAGTCATGAGGGGTTCATCAAACATACCCCTAACTTAAGGGATTTCCTTCACCTCTACACATGAGGAGTACCATGCTCAAAACTATAGAGACTCAAATCTCATCTTGGGCATCGGGTACACTGCTTCCCCTCTTAGGCCTAGGAACCCTAGGTTCACCTTTGGGTGTCTGACTGTATGCTCAATCTCTTAACCACGATTCAATCATGTTCAAGGTATGTCATGTACTTCCATGATCCTTCTACTCGCAACACTTAGGAGTTGAGTCCTCTTCCAGGACAACCAACTAGGTATAAAGCCTCACAACTGGTTACTGAAACCTCCTCAGGGTCTAAAGCACTCTTTATCTCATCCAGCAGGTAATCACTTATACCATAGGTACTAGGAGCATCATCCTCTTTCTAGGGTTTGGTTCCTCTAAAGGCCACCAAGATATCATCAACCTCTAGGGATCAAGCATACGACAACCACTATCATCCACTTAGGCCAAATCATCCTCAACTCCCACTGTTCCTCAAGTTTTGGGGTTTTAGGCTTCCAACCTTCTTGCCCGAGGTCCTCTTTCTCTCTAAAGCTAATCCTACAACCAACCTATCTATGAGAGGTCCTTTCTTCATGAAGGATTAGGCTCATACGCATGCCCCTACTTGAGTTAAGCCTATGCTCGAACTTATGTTTGGCTCAAGATTATCCTTAGCTCTTTATGTTTATCTTATAAGACATCCATCATGATTCCTTGTCTAGGATTTCATCCTACTGTCAACACTAATGATGCACTCTGGGTGCAGGCTATATCCTACTTGCAACAGCCCAAAAGGTTTCTATAGGTTCTTCTCTAACCTAATCCATGAAGGAGCTATCCTTCACTCAAACATGCATGACCCTTCCCAGGGTTGGGTTGCCCAAGGTACTTGGTCATCTAACCTCTTATGGCATCCCAAAGGCATGTCCAACCAAACACTCGGTCAACATCTAACTCATCATGTCATCTCCCACTCTAACCTTCACTTAGGGTTAGGGTTAACCTCATCCTCAGAGGATGCACTAGGTCTCTACTTTTAATGGAGGTCTCTACCTCCAAGAATAACTCTCTCTACTCATCCTCCAATCAAGGAGGTCTATCCTCAGGTCTCTCCTGAGAGCAATGACAACTCATGTCATACAACCTAAGCATGTATCTATTCTTTAGTTTGCTCTTAATCTATTAAGCTTATGCCCATGACATCTTACTTACATGATTTTCATTAATTCAGTGGAGGATTCTCTAGACCTTATTAACCTTACCCATACCTCAAGAGGGTGGGGAGAAGAGAGGAAACCCTAATCCTTAAGGTCCTTAATAGAATTTGAGTTGAGAAGGGATGAACAAGATGAGAGAGTCCTAAAGGTATCTTACTTCGAGTCATATCCTAAGACATCGGCCAGTCAATCACATAATTTGGGAGTCCTCGTATTCTGACTAGCAGTGCGGAGGAAAATATTTCCAGCCCTCGGTCGTGATCCTTTTCTAGACACCTCTATCTTTCAGATAATCCTCTAATAACTCCCTTGGGTTCTATAGAATTTGAAAAATTTAATAATTATAAAAGATTATTTGAGGAACCTATGATCTGATACCAATTGTAATGACCCCGCCTCCCGGTAACCCCCAATTAAGAGAGACCTGAAGGTCAGAGCCGTTATTCAATTAATAGGATCAAAGTTCAACAAATAATTAATAATTATTATGAAATTCTACTAACTAATTGGAATTTGGTATAAAATTAAACCTTTACTTACGTTTGAAAACTTTGGAAATCTATCTATCCAGAGCTTGAATTATTCTATCTAATCCTCCTTGCACTTTATTTCTTATTTCCACAATGAGTCACTTTACTGTTTGTTCTTTCAATTGTTGTTCCTAAAATGCCGACAAACAAAACGTCGGTCAGTATATCGAAATATACTAGTATGTGGGAACAACCAAAAGTTTGCACATAAAGATAACAATCTAATTATCACAATCAAGTTAATTAACAAGCCAATTTACACTTTTCAGTATGACATTCTTCACCGCTTTTACCCTAACCCTGGCATACCCACCTTAGGGTTTTCTTTGCCAATGACTTAAGGCCACATTCTCAATCCTGAGCTTGGTTCCTGGGGGTCACCACTCATGGTGCTCACTAGTCATGCAATATCATAGGTCACCTTCTCATTCCCGAGCTTGGTGCCTGGGGTCACCACTCAAGGTGTCCATTGGTCTACCCATCTGGGCGTGACCTTCAGCATCATCCATCAGGGTGGCATATAAGTGTGAGAATCCATAATTCTATTATTAATGTGATAATGATAGTGACTATATAGTTTACAAGTATGAACATACAAACTGATCATTTGCATTCAATGGGATAAAACATCCAGAAAATCCTCAGGAAACTAAGGTGGTTATTCATAATTAACCACATACCTAATTTGACGATTTGAACAGAAATATCCATGCAAATAAGAATCCAAGCAAGCAGGCATTTTCAACAAGGTCCTGAAATAATCACGTAATTCCCTTTTTATTATTCAAGTCATCAAGATCCATTAAACCTAGCTCTCTTCCTAGGGTTTCTAATTCACTTTTAGGGTTTCTATTGTAGTTAGGGCTTCCCTTCATCTTTTACTATTTTAAACCCTAATTTAATGCAATTGATCACAAACCCTAATTATTTCCACATCTAATCCTCAATTTTGGATTTAAGTCATAATCAGCCATCAAATAAGTCCATTAAGACTCTTTTCATTAAAGCTACCATTTTTATCCTCTTTAACCCATGACACGGTCATTATGCCTATTTATCATCAATTTGTAGTTCATTATGCTCTAATACTCATATGAACGTTATTTATCATTAATTCTACATTGATTCATTCAAAAACCCTAATTTCTATATTAAGGCTATTTATCCACAAATTAGGAACTTTAATGCTTGAAATAGCTTAGAATCATTATATCTTATCTTTTTTAATCACTTTGAATAATTAAAGCTATTAAGAGTCAAATTTACCAACATTAGGGTTTCAAGGCCCATTAAAGTATTATTCATCTCAAAATAGGGTTCTTTAAACATTAAAGTATTAAAGTTGACTTCTTCCATTAATTTTTGAATTGCAATAAAAATCAGGCTTCAATTATATTTTTAATGAATTCCCCTCATTTTTCTGAGAAACTTTCATATTTTATGCGTGCTAATCCGAGCTACGAATCATTAGTTATGAAATCAGCAAAAACACTTACTTTGGGCCAATGGGAGCGCACCACGTCGCTCGACTCCATGCAATGATGCTTGCTGTTTGAAGAACATTTTGAAATGACGCGATTGCCCCCACTTAACCAACTAGCCCTAGCACATCGCGGAGGGTAGAATCGTCTAATCGTCTAGACCTCCTTCTTCCTCGCGAGTTTCTCTGATGCCGCCGACATGTAGCGGCTCAGGGGAGATTTCCTCCTCCAACCTTGGAATCCAGGGAACCAGGGATGGTCCCTTAGCCTCAACCTCCTTCCGCCATGTTCCCACACACCTGATGGTGCCCTAATCTCGCAACCATAGTGGCTAGCCAACACTGGCCAGGCCTTCCATCTGCGGCCGGCCTGGCAGCCGTACTGTAGGTTTCACATGAGGGTGGTGGGCAAGGAAGGATGGACAACCACTCCAAATTGTTGTGGCTGCTTCTTTCTTCCATTGAGATCCTTCCAATGCTGCTAGTTGTCACCGAGGTAGATCCATGTGTCCTTGGTTAGGGTTTCAAACTCAAAGAAACAAGAAGAAGATGAGGAAGAGAGAGAGAGAGAGAGAGAGGTGGGATCATTCTTCACTCGACCCAAGGGCATACCCCTTATATAGGGGAGTGTACCCACGTCCAGAGACTGCTCCAAGAGAAACCGAGTCCCACTCTTTAAAGGAAACTGGTTCCTTCAAGGAGAAGCAAGCTTTCTCTCTCCTCACTATCCCTTTGGTTTTTCTTATTTCTTGGATAAATAGAATTACGAAAATCCTCTCAATTATTTTCTTTATTCCTGCCTTTTACTCTATTGGCCACGAAAATATATTTCCATTAAGTAGAAAATACTTCCTTCTTTACAATACCACATAATCTGTTAATTATGTATCATATTATTTTCCTATTTTACATTAATGGTATTTTCTCTTTCCTCTTTCTTCATTGTGACTCCTTAGATCCCAAGAAACTCTATTATTTCGAATCCTTTTTATTGGATACTCATTATCCTTCTAGATGCATCTAAATGCATTATTCTTCATTATCTTGTTTTATTTCTTATTAAAATATTTCCTTTTGTGGATTTCTCTTTATTTCTCTTTTTATTTTCCTCATTGGTATTTCTTTCAACATTAGGAATCCTTGGGACACGAAATTCTACCCAGGATTACTCAATTATCCCTCGTTTCACTTATTTTCCACATTTCATCATTGTCTTCAATTTATTTTTTAATTAAGAAATACTTAATTAATCTTTTCTTTTCTTATTGCCTTTTCTTTTCAACTTTGGACTCCTTGGAACTCAAGAAATCCCAAGAGGCACGAAATCTATCCTTGGATTGCATTATTTTGCCTTCCAGAGGTTTCCACATCTCTCTTTTCTCAAAAACTCAACTATTCATTTATTAATTGAATTTCCTTGTTATTGGGCCCAATAGCCAATAAAGCCCACAACACAATCATCAAGGCTATAGTAAACAAAATCCATTTATTCAAAACAAATTATATCATTATTTGTTCCAATATCTTTAATGTGAGAAATTACATTCCTCACCAATGGAAACCAAAAATGGGGGTTGTAATACATATTTTTTTAGTTTCAAACTATATCTTCACAATTTGTATTAAAATATAGAATGTGAAATAATATGAGATAACTAGGGAGAGGTACCATTAGATTTTTTTTCATTGATTCTATACAAATGAAAATTTGATATGAACTTATTAATGGAGAGAATCGTTAGGAATAGACAAAACTATACAAATATTTCAATGTGATGAAGGATTATATATTTTCCAAGGAAAGGAAGATTTATTGAAAACATAATCTAGATGTTTGTCAACAATGTAACTAGTTGAGAACGTCGATACTTGAATGCTTTACTTGATATCTCAGATATATTTTTTATTCCTCTTATGACGTACTTACAAAAAACTTTTATATTTATTAGGGTAAATGCAATATAAGTAGTATAAAATCATCCCATTAGTAAGTTGTATAATAAAAAGAAATGCAAAATAAATCATGAAAAAATTTGTGGTTCACTATATAACCCTTGAGTTTAAGACAAGTCGTGATTGTGCTGACTTGACATATATGAAATATATTAGCTGGGACCACTAGATTTTGGTATAATGATACAATGACATGGTTTGAAAATTATCTAATTACTCATACATTTTGTGGTTACTTGTAGATTCCTTGTTTAGACTTCATCAGAAACAACTAAATCATGCCTCATTCATGATAATTGGACAACAACATAATATTTTTAATGCCATATATCTTATAAGGAACTATCGAAATAGTATATTTGTCTCATACCTAACCACGACTCCTTGAATCTTCCATTGGTGTTAGAAATTCTCTATTAAATGTATAATTTTAGTTGATTTTTGTTTTGCAGTTACCAAATCATGTGCTGAAATCTTAACAGATATATGCATATTTATTTAAGCACCCACTTTGACTACTAGAACTAGATAGGGCTCCATTTAATGCTCATTATCCAATAACTAATTTGCATAAAAGAAGAAAATTTATAAAAAAATATTTCGTCTCCCTATGAAACTTTTTACTGCCACCTTAGTCTTTCCTTCGTATTAGTATGGTTATCACTAATAGTATATTTAGACTTGAAAGAAAACTTCTACCCATTCATAATCAGATATGGGTTGATTAATTATTTACTTTGTTTTATTAGAGTATAGTAATTGTCTATTATCATTCTCACCCAAATGTGTAAGTGTGCTTGTTTCAATTAAGGGACTCAACTATTATTTTCA